>JANAVB010027598.1:2347429-2574125 GCA_029216955.1 Iris pallida | reverse complement strand
AAAGGTTACCTAGTTAAATATCACTGTTCAAATGGGGTTAGAATGGGATATTGGGAGCGGGGAAGGGTTCAGAGTGCAAAATGAGACCTCCCAAAGAGAAAAAAGGGTCATTTGCATGATTGCATCTAGGGCGAGATGTCTAGACTTTAGAACTTGCTGCAGATATGTTTCTGGAGCTTTGGTGGTTTATTACTATACAATTGGGCTAACCTGGTATGTGATGTAACTTGATTTGGGTAGTGAAATACGGTGGTTAGAAATTAAAATTTACAGTTATAGATCATAAATCAGATGTGAATTAATTTCGAGCACATAATACACAATTCTGAGCACCTAACAGTCAATTTCCAGCACAACACTAATTGAGTCCAAATGGTCCTATATGCTAGGCATTGCCGCATTAGAAAAAAGACCTAATGAAAGGTAGTATTTGTAAATTACTAAATTTACTGTAAGAGGATTGTTGATAGCTTAACCCCGGGGAACCCAATTGATGTGAATACTGATGGTCAGCACCAAATGACATAAAATATGGATGCTAATAAACCAACAAATTGAGGGAAAACAGCTATATTGGGAAAATTCGAGAAGTTCCCAAAATCCTCCCGCTTGAATACCTAAGTCTACTTTGCAGTAAAATTCACAATCTTTGCAATGCAATTTAGCAAATATAATCGAATGCAGCAAAAGGAAGTTAATTTCACGCAATTCAGCAGCAAATAGACCCAAAATTTTGGGACTAAAGGGAACTTTTAGGATTCGGAAAAGATCTTAATGAGTAAAAACTTATCTTAGCTGTATGGATCCATCTCTCAACCCATACAATGGTGGGATTTGACCTACTAGGGCATATTGGAATAGTATAAATAATATAACACTTGAGCCTCACCATAACTCTTGATTTTGGTGCTGTGGCAGGGACTTTGACAAAACCAGAACCAGAAAGTGTCTAGCCTATAGTTAGTCTTTAGATGATAAGGTGCACCAGCTTGTCCTAGGAGTTTCAGTCTCTTTATGTGGCAGCTGTGGATTTGCTGTGTAACTGTATTATCAGGCGATATAGTTTAACACAATGCTGTTTTTTTTAATCTACTTTTGACATTGGTTGTGTTAGACATTAAGATCATACTTTTTTTCTTCTTCTGTTGTCATGCCTAGTTACTTTTGCTTCTCTTTCTGCTTTTTATAGGTCACTGGAGAGCCCTTAATTCAGAGGAGGGATGACACAGCTGAAGTTCTTAAGTCCAGGCTTGAAGCTTTCCACAGACAAACTGAACCTGTATGTTTCTTGATTAGTTTCATTCTTAGTGAGTTATTTCAAGTTCTTGTTTTCCTTTATTTTGAGACTGAACATGGTGTTTCATCATTCTTAATGCTTTGCCAGTTCTAATTTAAGCTAAGATTATGCACAGATAAATGCTTTACAACAGGAACAAACTCGTTCTATTTATTTGTAGTTCTTGAATGATCCTTCTTGTTACAATTGACAGTAGCATTTTCCTACACCACTCTTCTCCCCAGTAACTTGCACAACTTCACCTATGCTCTTTTATTTTGACATATGCAACTCCTATGAATTCTTAGTTCTAGTTAAAAATGCATATATAAAACTAAATTGGCTCCTGCCACTTTATCCCAATTCTTTAAACCTATGTATCTCGCCTCATTTTCCCCTACAATTCAAAGAAACAAGACTTCCATCTTCAGGCGTTTATTACTAAAAGAATTCAAAGTTTCAAATTACTTGTAATAGATATAAACCATAAGTGAAACTTCAAATTAGATCGTGTACGTATGCATACATGATACACCTGCATTTATTTCCTATATGTGCATAAATTCATCTATGAGTTTGCATATACGCACACAGAAATGTATATATGTATCTCTCTCTCTCTCTCTCTCTCACTTTGTGTGTGTGTGTGTGCATCTCCTTTTGTGTGCATGTGTGGATGCTTTACTCATTTTCTTCGTTTTGTTGTCGTTTTATGGGTTGTAATGAGGATAAGTGACCTTTGGCACTGTCTTCTGGGTTGATGGATGTACCACTGAAACCAAGGCTCAAAAACTCCGTTTCGGTACCAGTTTTGGACCCTTCCTATGATATGGGTTTTGGCAGGGTTTTCTTTGCTCTTGAATCTGCCAGTTTTGGTGGTTTCGTTATCCGTTTCGACCGGTACTTAGGTCCTTGATTGAAACTATTTTATGAACTTGTAACACTTTTGTGGCTTCTTATTTGTTGTTTTGTGTTTCATTCCCCATCCTTTATAATTAAAAAAGTCTTAGAGATGCCAAGGTATACCCTTCCCTGTTCGCTAGATGAAGACCAAGTCGTTCATCTACGAATATTAGAATCTCATTTAATTTGCAATTTACATCTCGTCTGACCAAGTTTCGGGTTGTTATTATGCCTCTTAAGTTCAACTGTGCACATGTTGACCTGTATGTCGAAGGTTTCCTTAAGGCTACCTTGATAATATCCTGTATAGATGGTATTAGGAGAAAAAAAAATGCTCGATAAGGCTTCAATGAGATTAGTCACCAATGCACATGACAACAAATGTTCACAACACCCAAACAAAGGCTTGACGGTTGGGTGCATGACAGGGTCAACTCTACCCATTCGATGATCTATTAACTATTGAGTTCTAAAATAAATGGAAGGTGCCTTTGTAGCCTACATTCTACAAGAACAGCAGCTGAACCACTCCACCCTCCTGCACTTAACCACTTCAAATCCAGGGGCATCATGCATTAGAATACATGGCATGGTGAACTCCGCCCCTTCCATGGCCTCATAGTGGCAAAAGTTTGGAAGATGGCACCTACTCATCGATTTAAAGGATGAATAGGGAGGCACGCTACCGAAATAGATAATTTGATATGTTGAGGACATTATGTTTAATGTTTGGTGGTTCCATAAGTACTGCTTTTGAGTTATGAGCTTCCTTGCACATCCCATGACAGGGTTGCTTATGTTTCCTAGATATTTGTAATAGCCCTGATTGCATTGATTAAAATGATGAGCGACAGTTCAGAGAACTTAGCATTGTTCCAAAGTGCGTCTATTTATTCTACTTTGGATTTCTGTTGGCGACAGTTATTTTTTGTGGGTATTAAGCAGCTACTGCCAAAACAGTTCATAGGTTTCCCTCAGTTATATATCTAGTGTTTGTAGAAGAGTAATGGCAAGCCCATAGAGCTTGGAAGCTCGTTTCCTTTCTAATCCTTTGTGACATTAACCTGTAACCAGTTGCATGGGTGGTTAGTGCATGCATCAATGCCATTTACTCTCCAATTGGACTAACATGCCACCTAGGATTCGTGACGGAAAACTATTAGGGGCTGTGTGGATAGCGGCAACTCCTCGAAAGTGTAAAAGTGACACTTGCAGCATGTTGAGTTACAATACACTTGCAGCATATATGAGTTTCCAAAATGTGTTTGTACCATACTTTTTGTCCACCACAAGTGAGAAAAAGGACTTCGATTGTTTAGATGGTTTTGAAAGTGGAAAAAATTAGTTAGTTGTTTAGATGGCTATGAAAGCAATATTTTGTAACTTTTTTAATTTAAATATTATTAATTGATATCGCCAAAAATAAGAATTAATTAATTAAATTAATAATACTAATTATTTAAATTATAATTGTTTAATTACTAATGTCATTGTTTCTCTACTCTCTCTCTCTCACTCCCCTTGATTATCTATTCGTCCTTTCTTCTTAGAACTTTCAAAAGAACCCTCCTCCACCTCCAACAGCACCATAAAGCCATGAAGTCCGACGCCTTCGCAGCGTCTCGGCACCTCCACCTCCTCCATCTCCTTCACCTCCTCCATCTCCTTCCACCTCCTTCACCTTCTCCGAAGAGAAACCAAAAGAGAGTAAGAGCTCGAGAGAGCTCGGGAGGAGCTCGAGAGTCTCGTTCTGGTGGACGTGGCCGTCAGATTGGTGTCCAGAGGCGGTCGGTCGGTGAGGAGGAGCACTGCGAGGTTGACTGATGCGGTGATGATGGGTCGAGCATTGTGCTCGACCGGAGATGGCGGTAGTCCGACGATGTGTCCGCTATGCACGAGCAAGCGCTGGATACGGTCGCAGTGGAGTTCGTCTCCAGCAATGGGAGGCGGTGCCAGACATCGTCGAGCCGGATCTGACGTCGTGGTCGGCGGCAGACCAGACGCTGCTCCCGTCTGCCGTGGTGGACTTCTCGATGCCGAGGAACTCCGGGCTACGGGAAACCCCATTCTTCTTCTTTCTTTTTCTATCTCCTCACTTGCAGCACTCTTCCTCCCCTTTTGGGCTACAATTAAGATATAGAGAAAATGGAGGGACAGACTTCGTTTGATGTCAGAAAACCATCACTTTCACTCCACTTACCAGGATGAACCGATGGTGGAAGTTCATTTTTCAGCGAGCAGTTGTTGCAGAAACGACCAGATTCACTCCACTTTCTAACCAAACATGCCCTTAGCGCAACTCTCGTGGGCGTGGCATTACTGGTACACGTATTTATCTTTTGACATGGTCGACTCTAAGCTCATGGAGGTTCGAGGCAAACTTTCAAAATGTGCCCCGATACATAATGTGAAAAAAAAGTTATTAAAATAAAAATATAACAAAAAATTGTTACCACCAAGATTTGAACCAAGGACCTTTAGTATGTAAGACTAACATGATAACCAATACACCAAAACTCAGTTAAAAGCGGCCCATAATACATCCATATTCTATAGATATGTCTATATTGGTGCCTCTATAATCTTTGGGCCGTCGCACAACCTACCCTGGGCTAGGTCCGCCCCTGTTTGTTGATCAAGTCTTGTGAGCGTAGCATTATTGATACACATATTTATCTGTTGATCAAGTTTTGTATCGCACAAGATGCACACGAACAACCTCATTGCTGAGTTAGATTAGGGCCTTGGGAGAAGAAAAGATATTTCTTTTCTGTGTTTGCATGCCGAAGGAAAGTAGTAAAAAAGAAAAATGGTTCTTAAAAAAAAAAGAAAAATGGGAGGAGAAATGGTTTTCCTACCTATCCCAATGATTTTTTTTCCTTCCAATTTTTTTGACCTTTTCAAATACTGGGATTTTTTTTATGGAAATTATAATTTTTCAAAAAAAATAAGAAAAAAGAATAGAGCAAAGGATTGATTTCCTTTTTTTCTTTCTGGGAACTAAACGAGGCCTACTGAACTTTGTTAAAGAGGGACGACTTTGTCAAAGAGGGACATGTGTACAAATTTATTTTCTATTCTAGCCCCCGTTAGCTTAATGTATTAAATTTACTCTTGCAAATTTTATATCTTCCCATTCGTCGTAATTTTTTCGTGCTCATAACTACATTTATTAGGAATTCTACTTTAATATAAAAAACTGATGTGAGGTTGACAAACGGTTAAAAAAATGTCAGTTCTTTCATGGAGTTCTTTTTGGTTTTTTCTAAGGGCACCACCATTTTTGCTAGGGGGCAACCCTTACTTGGGGGCAGCCCAAGAATGTGGAGATTTTGCTAGGCCCCACATTTTGCTAGGGGCAGCAGCCCAACCCTCCCAAACCCTTCATTCCTTCCCATAACCCATTCTACACTCTCTCTCCACCAAAAGAAAAAAGAGAATCTTCCTCTCCCTCTCCCAAAACCCTACTTTCTTCTCCTCCACCACTCCACTCCCAATTCCTCCACCAAGATTTTTTCAACAACATTCCTAGATTCGAAGAGATGACACGCAAGTCGAAGCAAACGGAATCTAGAAACGTTCTTCCCTAATTTCTTCAAGAATTTTCTACATTCTATTCAAATCCCTAGAATAATTTTAATTCTCTAAATAGTTTTGATAAATTAGGTTTAGAATCTCTTTAGGGTTCATGAAAGGAATTTTCGAACACGACAAACCCACATTTTTCTTGAAACCCTAACCCTAGAAGACGACAAACGAGCATCGTTTTGGCCGTTCGACTGATACAGTCGGGTTGAGTACATTAGGACTGTCAGGCATGTGGCAGTCCTAATGTAAGGTAGGACTGCCACAGTTCCTGCAGTCCTCTTGTGAAAGAGGACTGCAGGGACTGTGACAGTCCTACCTTACATTAGGACTGCCACAGGCCTGGCAGTCCTAATGTATCTTATTAACCCGCCTTCAGATTTCGCGGGGAGCAATGAAAATGAGCTAGGTGAATTAAAATAAAATGGCAAGGAAGTTACTTCTCAGGAATACTTCTAAGAACGTCCAGGACAAACAAAATTTGCTCCTACTGTTCGAATGCTTCAACAAATCTAGATGAAGTAAAAATAGCATGGACTTCAACCATTCTCAAGATGCCATAGGATAGGAATTGTTCTTGCTGCTCAAATATCACCATCCCAGAGCTCTTAAGTAGGACTGCCAGGGACCTGGCAGTCCTACACTTAAGTAGGACTGCCAGGACCCTGACAGTCCTAAATAAAACTTGCTGTAAGTGTAGGACTGCCAGGACCCTGGCAGTCCTAAATGAAACTTGCTGTCACAGCAAGTTTCAATTAGGACTGCCAGGGACCTGGCAGCCCTACACTTAAGTAGGACTGCCAGGACCCTGACAGTCCTAAATGAAACTTGCTGTACAGTAAGTTTCATTTAGGACTGTCAGGGTCCTGGCAGTCCTACTTAAGTGTAGGACTGCCATGTCCCTGGCAGTCCTAAATATAGATTCTTCCACCAATATATCAAACAAGAACCTCATCATCACTCAGAAATATAGATTCTTCCACCAATATACACATGATAGCATAATGTCACAATTGTTCTTTCTCTTGCGAGAGAAAATACTTACATTTATGTAATGATTACGTTTAACAAGCATCAAATGATGTTGAAACGAGTATTGTTAAAAGGCTACAGCCATAATAGCCTTTGGCAGCAGAGAGAGCAAAGTGCTTCCTCCATATAGACCTAGCTACATTGTACACAATCAAATCAACAACAAAAGAATGCCATGCAAAAAATAGCTAAACATAGAATGTGCAGAGAGTGTAGAGGATTGGGCAGGTGAGCAATGTGCAAAAATTCTCGCCTGACCGCTACACTTGCTGTACAGCAAGTTTCATTTAGGACTGTCAGAGTCCTGACAGTCCTACTTAAGTGTAGGACTGCCAGGTCCCTGGCTGTAGTGTCCCGTCCCGCAAAGTCAATCGGAGGAATCGAAACGCCAATGGCGTTCGGACTTAGCCTTTCAACGGCTACTGGAAGGCTCGCTCGGTCGAGGCGACTCCTCGCTCAGGTGGGGTAGTTTCGGTGAACTTGCCTCATCTTAGCCTTCACTTAATAACTCGCATGTTTTCAACTTGCACAAGTTAGGATTGCTAATAAAAGAGACGCATCCACATAGCTAAGGGAATAATCCCGACCCGTCGGAATGTCTTAGATCTTGGAAAATGGTCCCACGGTCTTCATAGAACTCGGCTCAGCGTGCTTTCAAATGACACTCGATCCTTCGACCCGTGGCTTGGGAGAAGGAAGTTGGCTTAAGTTGCTAAGTTGTCCCGACACTTGAAATAGTCTAAGTCATAGGCGTCGCCTGCGTGTATGCTTGACAAAGCATGCACGATCCTATCGTGTTGTCCCAACGCTCGAATTGGCCTAAGTCATAGGCGTCGCCGCGTGAATGCTTGAAAAGCATGCACGGTCCTGTCCCGCAAGGCTTGGCATAGCCTTCGCACGTCCCGCAAGTTAAGTCGTCTTGCACGGCTGTTGGCTTAAGTCTAGGCATGTCACGCCCCGATTCCGTCGAATCGATAGTCGTCCCCCGGGCGTGATGCCGTGCGAACCTAATTTGCGATCGCACAAGGCCTAGTCATAAGGTAATCCGAGACACGAGATCTAAGAGAGTACGCAGACAAATTGATACACACAATAATTAAAGGAAACTTGATCTTTATTGATAATGAACATTTTTTTACAGACTCTGATACAAGACTCTTTGCCGCGCGGGCTACAACATGACTCGATTACAAAAGAGTGCCGATGAGATAGCCGTTCCATACATTGCACACATCCCTCAATATTCACAAGTACTCCATTGACCTGGATGGGAGGGACGCTGAGTCATTTTCCTTGGACTGTCGAGAGCCTTCAAAAGTGGAGTCGCAGAGTAAGTCTTCGACGCACGGCCGAAGCTTCAAAAGTCACGAACGTTGCCGAGCTAGCTGGCGCGTCCTTCCTGGTTCGCGGGACCTGCAAAGAGCGAGGATCAGCACGAAACACATGTACTGGCGAATGGCTAATTAAATCCAAGCTCTGCATTTGATTCAAGAAGTTTCGTAAACATGTTAGCTAGCTATTTCAATGATCTTTCTAACCATCCTGTTCGATTTGCATGTTAACATGTTTTCGAGGCAAGCATATGAACTTGTATATCATTAAGTAATTATCATGTTCATCCCGTGTCCCGTGCACCTGTTAAGCAGTGGAAGGGGTATGAAGGCCACTGGCAATGTCAAGCCATCGCGGACTATAGCATTTGGTTAGACGACGCCCCTTTCGCGTCGGGTAGCGAGCCCTGTGCGAAAGTGCCCGCATAACTCGCGCCGATGAAGGGTTGGCGCTGCTACACTCGTTCCTCCCGGGCCGAATCGGTCCCTTGGCCCAGGCAACCGTTCGAGGAAACTTCACCTTGTCGACAAGTTGTCCAATGACCAATTTCTTTTAGACTTAGTCGATTTTGCTTCCTTAGTCGTATCGTTGCGATAAACGTTAATCGATTCATTCATTGTTTTGCATAGGCTAAGTGAATTTGTATAAGAAAACACGTTTCCATTTCCAAACCGGCAGTTTGATAGCAAGTGTTTCGTGAAGAATCGTGGCACGATTTCATTGATTCCACATTATTATGACAAGCGTTTTATTTACTTCACATATTGAGTTTTGAAGTAGAGGGACGGGACGAAGGAGGTCAGCCACTCGCCTTAGGCTTGCTTCAAGCGAGCGACCGGTTGGCTGCGCTGTCGTCGCCTACGCGATCACCTGCAATCGCATAAGCAACTGATTAGAACACTGTGTATTTCAAGAAATTTCGATATGAATGCGAGCTCGAAAACGCGTCACGAAAACCCATCGAAAGCATTCACGAAAACGAAAGCCAAAGCCAATTCAAGTGCGGCATGAAAACCAGAGCAACGGGAGGTCTCTCCCGACTCAGCCGCAGAGCCAATCCTCGAGGCGCAACCCGCTGAATATGGGACTTGGTTCCGAAGAAGCCATTCCATAACGTGGAATGGATCTTAATTCAACCGTTCCCGTTCGATCGACTCGGCCGATTCCGACCTATCGGTCCCGACCGAATCGATAGCGACAGTGTTCCTTTCTCGCGCACCCCGTGGACGGAGACGGGACACGATGTGGGACGGGACACTACACCATAACCAACTAATAAAAAGTTTCGTCCTCGAAACTTAAAGATGAAACCTACCTCTACGAGAACAATGAAGGGAATTTATCCTTCATCTCCGATTCAAGCTCCCACGTCGACTCTTCGGTCGAGTGGTTCTTCCAGAGGACGCGAACGAGAGGGATCGCTCGATTTCGCAGCAACTTATCCTTGCGTTCTAAGATTTGAACTGGCTCTTCGACGTAGGATAAGTCTGACTTTAGCTCCAGCTGGCCAAAATCTACCACGTGGCTAGGGTCGTGCACGTACTTCCGCAACTGAGAGACGTGGAAGACGTGTACACCATCAAGCGCCGACGGTAGGGCAATTTTGTAGGCCACTGGCGCGACCCGTTCAAGTATTTCAAACGGCCCGACGAATCTCGGACTCAACTTTCCTTTCGCGCCGAACCGAGTAACTCCCCGCATGGGCGACACTTTGAGAAATATGTGATCGCCTACTAGAAACTCGAGTGGTCGACGATGAATGTCCGCATAGCTTTTCTGGCGACTCTGTGCGGTCTTTAATCTTTCCCGAATGAGCTTGACCTTTTCCACAGTCTGTTCCACCAGCTCCGGGCCGAGTATCTGCCGTTCCCCGACTTCATCCCAGCAAATGGGCGATCTGCACTTCCGGCCGTACAAAGCTTCATACGGCGCCATTTGGATGCTGGATTGGTAGCTATTGTTGTATGCAAATTCCGCCAGCGGTAGGTGGACGTCCCAACTTGATTTGAAGTCAATTGCGCAGAGCCGTAGCATGTCTTCGAG
Organism: Iris pallida; assembly: GCA_029216955.1. Taxonomy (NCBI): domain Eukaryota; kingdom Viridiplantae; phylum Streptophyta; class Magnoliopsida; order Asparagales; family Iridaceae; genus Iris; species Iris pallida. Next base: position 2,563,954 of record JANAVB010027598.1, on the reverse strand, counting down.
AATCTGGTTGACGCGCTCCGTTTGGCCGTCGGTCTGAGGATGGTAAGCTGAGCTGAACTGCAACTTGGTTCCCAGCGCCGACTGAAGGCTACTCCAGAATCGCGACATGAATCGTGAATCCCGATCAGAGACGATGGATACTGGAACTCCGTGCAGCCGAACTATCTCGTCGAGATAAATCTGCGCCAGGCGATCAACGCTCCAAGTAACTTTGATGGCGATAAAGTACGCTGACTTGGTTAATCGATCGACGATGACCCAGATGGCGTCGTTCTCCCTGGTGTCTTCGGCAGGCCAACAATAAAATCCATAGTGACATGATCCCATTTCCACTCGGGAATAGCGAGGTTCTGCATCTCCCCGCCCGGTCGCTGATGCTCAGCTTTCACCTGCTGACAGGCCATGCATTGCGACACGAAGAGCGCCACATCTCTCTTCATTCCGTGCCACCAAAAGGTCGTGCGGAGGTCCTTATACATCTTGGTACTGCCTGGATGCAAGGTATATTTCGCATAGTGCGCCTCCGACAGGATCTCCTTTCTGAGTTCTAAATTGTCCGGAACGCATAGCCTACCCTTCAATCGAAGCACGCCGGTTTCGTCTTCCGCAAAGTCGGTCGTTCTGCCTGTCGAAATTAGCTCTCGCACTTTCTTCAGGTACGAATCGTCCGTCTGAGCGGTCTTGATCTTATTCAGCAAGCTCGGCTCTAACTGCAACTTTGCCAACTGCACGTTCCGGAATCTGACTCGGAGCTCGATGCCCATCTCTTCAAGGTCGCGTAGCAGTCGGGGGTCAATGGATAACGAGGCAATGTACTTCCGACTCAAAGCATCCGCCACAACATTTCCCTTTCCCGGCGTGTAGTCGATAGTCAAGTCGTAATCCTTGATTAGTTCCAGCCAACGCCTTTGCCGCAAGTTTAGCTCCTTCTGCGTGAATAGATACTTGAGGCTCTTGTGATCGGTATAGATCGTGCACGCCACACCATAGAGATAGTGGCGCCACAATTTCAACGCAAACACAATCGCCGCTAACTCCAGGTCGTGCGTGGGATAATTTTTTCGTGCGGCTTTAGCTGTCGGGAAGCAAAAGATATCACCTTGTTCCGTTGCATCAGCACACACCCCAAGCCCTGACCGGACGCGTCGCTGAATATCTGGAAACCCTCCGCCCCTTCTGGAAGTGCGAGTATCGGGGCCGAGACGAGCCGTTGCTTCAACTCTTGGAAAGCAGCTTCGCAGTCGTCCGACCATTCGAATGCGACTCCTTTCTGGGTGAGGCGAGTCAGAGGCGATGCGATCTTCGCGAAGTCTTTCACGAAGCGTCGGTAGTATCCCGCTAAGCCAAGGAAACTTCGAATCTCGCCGACGGACGCTGGCCGTTTCCAATCAACAACGGCTTCAACTTTCTTTGGGTCGACCGCAATGCCTTCAGCAGAAATGATGTGTCCGAGGAATGAGACGCTGCTAAGCCAAAATTCACATTTGCTTCGCTTCGCATATAGTTGGTTTTCTCGAAGGGTCTGAAGCACGGTCCGCAGATGCTCAGTGTGTTGCTGCCGATTCTTCGAGTAGACGAGTTATCGTCGATAAAGACTACTACGAACTTGTCGAGGAATGGACGGAACACCCGATTCATTAAATCCATAAAAGCAGCAGGGGCGTTCGTTAGACCGAACGGCATTACCAGGAACTCGTAATGGCCGTATCGAGTACGGAAGGCAGACTTCGGTACATCGTCCGGCTTGATCTTGAGTTGATGGTAACCCGAACGCAAATCAATTTTAGAGAACACCGTGGCACCTTGGAGTTGATCAAACAGATCATCTATGCGGGGCAGGGGGTATTTGTTCCGGACGGTGGCTTTATTCAGCTCGCGGTAGTCGATACAAAGACGCATAGAGCCGTCCTTCTTCTTGACAAACAGTACGGGCGCTCCCCATGGCGAGACGCTGGGTCGGATGAATCCCTTGTCGAGCAATTCCTGTAACTGCACCTTGAGTTCTTTAAGCTCTGCAGGGGCCATTCTGTACGGGGTCTTCGAGATCGGTCGAGTGTCGGGGAAGGTATCGATAGTGAACTCAATCTCTCGATCGGACGGCATGCCGGGCAGCTCGTCCGGGAACACATTGGGGAATTCTGCCACAACGTCGGTCTGACCCGCATTTGCACCATCCTGTCGCATGTCTCTAACGGAAGCTAGATAGCCTTCGCACTCGGAATACAGCATCCGTCGAGCAGATATTGCAGAGATCACCATGCAGGTCGGCGACGCCTCACCACACGAGTAGCAGAATTTGGGCACTCCCGGTATGCGGAATGTGACATTCTTTCAGCGCAGTCTATGGTTGCGTTGCACGGACCGAGCCAATCCATCCCCAGAATGATATCGTAGTCCTTAATATTTAGAACTATCGCATCGAGACTGACCTTTTGACCACCTATACAGATGATTCCGTCTCTGCAGACTAAACTCGCAGCTAGTGGCATGCCCGACGGGATGTTAACAGTGAGCTCGAGACCGAGCAGTGTCAGAGGAAATTTGTGCTCGGCGGCAAAGTCCGCCGATATGAAACTATGCGTGGCACCTGAATCAAACAATACACGAGCAGGTTTATTATTGAATTGCAGTATACCTGTCACGACTGTGTCAGATGCGAACACTTCATCTCGGGTCATGGCGTAGACACGGCCCTGAGCATTGGGGCGACGGTCTTGGCCATTCTGTTGTGCGGTCGGTGGAGCCCGAGGTGCTTGGCCTCGGTTTTGTTGATGTTGGGGCGGGCGTTGGGTCGACGCAGCTTCTGGACAGTCCCTTACGAGATGATCCCTCTTACCGCATGCGAAACAGACTCTGTTCTTAAGTCGGCAGTCGGTGTCCAGATGCCCGTCCTTGTGGCAGAATTGCAGACCATCCGTTCCTTCGTCTGGTTGCCGCGATGTTGACGCTTATGCGCGTTGTTGCCTCCCGCATTACTATGGCGTTTGTTATTAAAGTTAACAGCGCCGGTAGTAGTAGGAGGATACTCGGACTCCAGACGGATGGCATGGTTGAGTGCCTCGTCCACAGTTTTGTATTCCGGCACCGAGACATGAGCACGGATAGAGGAACGCAGGCCCACTACAAATCGTTTTGCTCGACTTGCGGTGGTAGGTAAATAGTCCCCGGTGAACTTGGCCAGTTTGTTGAATTTAGCCGCATATTGTCGTACAGTCATATTCCCCTGCGTCAACTGCATGAACTCATTTTCTTTTTCCTGTCGCACGGCTGCAGAAAGATATTCGTTCTCGAACGCATTTCTGAATGTCGCCCATGAGATCGCCGCCAGCTCGTCTTCACGTCGAATAGCCCGCTTCTGCACAGCCCACCAATCGTGCGCGTTCATTCGAAGTAGAAGTTGAGCACACGCGACTTTCTTCGAGTCCTCGACACCCAGAAGCTCGAACTTGTCTTCCAGCTCCTCCAACCAGTCGATCGCCACGGATGGATCTTCTGTGCCGTTGAAGGAAGTGCGACAGCTTTTCGTGAATTTCGACACGTCGAAGTTAGAACTTCTCGGTGCTGCAGGTGAGAGCGCGGGCGCCTCTGGTTCAGCTTCGTTGGATCGAACCGCAGGCTGGGTCACGGCAGGTGTCATCGTTGAGTTGTTGTTGTTGCCGACGATCGACTGTACGATCTGTTGGAGGGTATTCAGCTGCTGTTGTTGCAGCTTGAATTGAGCCTCGAACCGACTCTCAAATTGGGTCTGACGAGCCTCCGCTTGCTGACGATAGAGCTCGTTCTGACGTTGCTGCATTTCAAGCATCTGCATCATACGTTGCATCGGGTCGCCGGAAGGTCCGGCTACAGTAGGCGTCATTCCCGTTGGGTTAACGGAATGCTCGGGCCTAGAAGCACTCGAGCTGCTGGAAGCGCTCGTCTCGTCTTCCGCCTGAGCTCCCGTAACTGCAGGAAAAGGAAGGCAACTCTCGTTAGTTTCAGAAAATGTCTTGGGTTCAGCGTATGGAACAACTCTTCTCATCGACACGAGGTCAACGGTTGCAGACTAAAACTCGACACTGGAGGCCAAGGACGTAAAGCCGTGCTCTGATACCATTATGTCACGTCCCGATTCCGTCGAATCGATAGTCGTCCCCCGGGCGTGATGCCGTGCGAACCTAATTTGCGATCGCACAAGGCCTAGTCATAAGGTAATCCGAGACACGAGATCTAAGAGAGTACGCAGACAAATTGATACACACAATAATTAAAGGAAACTTGATCTTTATTGATAATGAACATCTTTTTACAGACTCTGATACAAGACTCTTTGCCGCGCGGGCTACAACATGACTCGATTACAAAAGAGTGCCGATGAGATAGCCGTTCCATACATTGCACACATCCCTCAATATTCACAAGTACTCCATTGACCTGGATGGGAGGGACGCTGAGTCATTTTCCTTGGACTGTCGAGAGCCTTCAAAAGTGGAGTCGCAGAGTAAGTCTTCGACGCACGGCCGAAGCTTCAAAGTCACGAACGTCGCCGAGCTAGCTGGCGCGTCCTTCCTGGTTCGCGGGACCTGCAAAGAGCGAGGATCAGCACGAAACACATGTACTGGCGAATGGCTAATTAAATCCAAGCTCTGCATTTGATTCAAGAAGTTTCGTAAACATGTTAGCTAGCTATTTCAATGATCTTTCTAACCATCCTGTTCGATTTGCATGTTAACATGTTTTCGAGGCAAGCATATGAACTTGTATATCGTTAAGTAATTATCATGTTCATCCGTGTCCCGTGCACCTGTTAAGCAGTGGAAGGGGTATGAAGGCCACTGGCAATGTCAAGCCATCGCGGACTATAGCATTTGGTTAGACGACGCCCCTTTCGCGTCGGGTAGCGAGTCCTGTGCGAAAGTGCCCGCATAACTCGCGCCGATGAAGGGTTGGCGCTGCTACACTCGTTCCTCCCGGGCCGAATCGGTCCCTTGGCCCAGGCAACCGTTCGAGGAAACTTCACCTTGTCGACAAGTTGTCCAATGACCAATTTCTTTTAGACTTAGTCGATTTTGCTTCCTTAGTCGTATCGTTGCGATAAACGTTAATCGATTCATTCATTGTTTTGCATAGGCTAAGTGAATTTGTATAAGAAAACACGTTTCCATTTCCAAAACCGGCAGTTTGATAGCAAGTGTTTCGTGAAGAATCGTGGCACGATTTCATTGATTCCACATTATTATGACAAGCGTTTTATTTACTTCACATATTGAGTTTTGAAGTAGAGGGACGGGGCGAAGGAGGTCAGCCACTCGCCTTAGGCTTGCTTCAAGCGAGCGATCGGTTGGCTGCGCTGTCGTCGCCTACGCGATCACCTGCAATCGCATAAGCAACTGATTAGAACACTGTGTATTTCAAGAAATTTCGATATGAATGCGAGCTCGAAAACGCGTCACGAAAACCCATCGAAAGCATTCACGGAAAACGAAAGCCAAAGCCAATTCAAGTGCGGCATGAAAACCAGAGCAACGGGAGGTCTCTCCCGACTCAGCCGCATAGCCAATCCTCGATGCGCAACCCGCTGAATATGGGACTTGGTTTCGAAGAAGCCATTCCATAACGTGGAATGGATCTTAATTCAACCGTTCCCGTTCGATCGACTCGGCCGATTCCGACCTATCGGTCCCGACCGAATCGATAGCGACAGTGTTCCTTTCTCGCGCACCCCGTGGACGGAGACGGGGCACGATGTAGGGACGGGGCACTACAAGGCACGAACTTGGTTGTTCAAGTCGACCCCGTGCATAGCACGTTCCCTCGATGCGTAGCTCGGCGTAGCTTTTGCTCGTCGACTCGTTGCCCGAATAAGTAGACAAGAGTTGTGCTGGGCTATCGAAGCCAATTCTAGCACTGTTCCGCTCTATCTGCGGTTGTCAAGTCGCGTAGTCCCTTGAGAACAAGGCTCGTCGTATAAAGCATATGACTTGAGCGTTAGCATCGCCTAGAGAACCAGGTCTGTCTGAGGCACGAGCTACTGTCGGTTTAGTGAAGAGCTTGCCACGAACAAAGGAAGTCCACGCGATTAGTTGACGCCGAGATCGGTCCTGCTACTTGGGAGTCTCGCTAAGTCTTGATAAGTCCCGCACACGAGATCGGTCCCGCGGCTTGGGAGTCTCACTTAGTCTTGATAAGTCCCACACACGAGATCGGTCCCGCGGCTTGGGAGTCTCGCTATGTCTTGAAAGGAAACACACGAGATCGGTCCCGCGGCTTGGGAGTCTCGACAGATAGAAGGAAAGCATGGTCATGTTAAGGAAAGACGGGATAGATCGAGTCGAGACGTGCATGGTCATTGGACAACTTGTCGACAAGGTGTAGTCTTTTCGAATGATTGCCGGGGCGCCGGGATCATTCGCCCGGGGGAAGCGAGTGCGGCTTAAAGAAGGATGCTGGATAACCGCATGGGAGTATCGGCGCTTCCGGGGCTAGCTACCCATGGAAGGGCGGTCCGATGCCCCCGCCTAGCCGAGTCCAAGATAGCTTGACATTGCTAGTGACCACTCATATAGTTGTGTCGGCAAGAGCGGCAATCCGCGTGTTTGCCTTTGGATAGCGTCAAGTACTAGCACGGCGTCGGTCGAATCATGAGACAGTCTAGCACGACATGTATCAAGTCAGCAAGATGTAATCCCGTTAGTACCAGCCTTGTATCATTAAGGAAGGAATGAGTTATAGTTTATGTCAGCAAGACACGTGCTTCGGCACTAAGCAAGGCTTTCGCGTATCAAGTATTGGCTTTCGCGTATCAAGTATTGGCATTCGCGTATTGGCTATCGCGTATCGGCATTGCTAAGTCAGGGAGTCGTTAGGTACGACCTGCACGAGTCGTCTCCTTAACGTCGTGGGCACAGAAGTTGGTCTAGAGGCACTTGAGTTTAAGCGCAAAGTCTTGGCACGGCCGAGTTCGCATGAGTTGCTCCTCGGCGAAGCACCGACTCGAACATGTTGAGTTACGAATAGAGTATGGCACGACCCTGCCGTCCCGAGTTGAAGTTTGGGTCAAGTACCTAAGCGATGAGGCACTGCCTCGATCGAAATACACGTTGGCATGACACGATCCCGTCATTGCACGACCCCGTCGTTGCACGACCCCGTCGTTACACGACCCCGTCGTTGCATTGTTAAGTATAGGCCGAGATGTCTTGTTCTAAAATGGATCCTAAGGCAAGATTAGAAAGACAATGGTAAAGGGACTTGTAAACTGCACAAAGTAAATGAACGTGTCGGTTTTGTATGGGTGAGCGAGGAGCTCACTCCACCAGTACAGTTGAGTACTGACACCCACACAGTGTTTCATGTGCAGGCACATGTAGAAGCTCGTGGCGCGGAGCTCGCTTGGATGCGTCGAGGCACGGATCTCCTAGGCGAGTCGAAGCGTGCGGCCGCGTGGACTCAAAGACTTATACAGGACATAATGTATGGACATCGCCTTCCGAAGCTTCCGCTGGATTCAAGTATTGTATCGAGAGATGAGAGGGAGCAGAGTGAATTGTAAAATGAGAGAAAAGTGAGCACGAGAGACTTGTAATTTGGCCTTGCGTCCACAAATGTAATCTTGTATTCAATATCAATAAAGAGTTTCTTTTGAATGACTTGTGTTCATGTGTGCTTGTTCTAAATTTTCGCTGCATGATTTAATGTTTCTGCTTGGGACTTCTGTGCTTCTGTGCGACGACCCCGTCGCAGCCGATGTAATCGGCCGTTATGAAACTGCCTTGCACGAGCGCAATATAGGCTCATGCGGCATCACGCCTTAGCGAGGACGATCGCTCCTACGGGAGCGGTACGTGACACTGGCAGTCCTATCCCTGGCAGTCCTGGGTGCCGAAGCGGAGAAGAATGGAGATGTCAAGAGTGAATCAGCAGCAAAATAGTCTTTCAGTGGAACTATTACATTGAAGATCTATCTACTAAAGCAATCCATGCTCGTGTCCAAAGTGATTTTCCTTCTTGTTTTTTCTTTCTTGTTCTCTACTTTTTTTTTTCTCGATATTGTCTGGTTGCTGGTCATTCGGTCCAAATGTCATATTGTTTGATAACTAAGAAAATGCAGAGGAAGGAGAGGAAAAATGGTGAGGAAGAGAAGACAAGAGTTGAGGGAGAGAAGAAAAGAGTTGAGGGAAAAAATTTGGCTAGGTTTTGTTCTAACCTAAAATGGAGAGGAAGAGAAGAAAAGAGTTGAGGGAGAGAAGAAAAATGTAGAGGAAGGAGAGAAAAAAGAAGAAAAGTTGGCTTTTATACCAAAGCTTGGGCTGCCCCCAAGTAAAAGAAACCTATGGCAAACTTGTAATATTTTCAAACTCTTTTGGGCTGCCCCCAAGTAAAAGAAACCTATGGCAAACTTGTAATATTTTCAAACTCTTTTGGGCTGCCCCCAAGTAAAAATGGTGGTGCCTTTAGAAAAAAACCTTCTTTTTATGCACCACATTAGATAAGAGATGACTTTTAATGATGAGGTCGAGCTCGATCACCAGAGTAACTACCATAGTTTGCAGTATCGGTCGATCCGATACAACCAATACCGCTACAATTTGGTATGTCTCGATTCGATACCGACCGATACTGATATTGGAGGTCTCTTTCCAGTCAATTCGATAAATAAATTGAACGAAAGAATACTAATAAGCAAGGATGTAATAGCATAGTAAGGTTGTAAAAACATGTAATTAAAAAAAAAACTTATCTATCGAAGGTAAACTAATCATCAAGAGTGACTGTTATTTCATGCAATTTGAGAATTACTACGAAACAACACAGAAAATATTTGCCTAGATGTTTAACATATTTTCTCCAAATTTATAAATAATTATTTAATTTTCAATACCAAAACATACTATATTTCGATCTGAAACTGTAGATCCTATGGATAACTCGGATATCGATACTCATAGGAAGGGTCCGATACTAATTATATTGTAATACTTGGTAACTAGTTATTGATTGCTTTTGATTGGATGCAGGTGATTGACTACTATGCCAAGAAGGGAATTGTGGCTGAGCTCCATGCAGAGAAGCCCCCCAAAGAGGTCACTGCTGATGTCCAGAAAGTCCTCTCATAATTCATGACAAACAAAATTGTTCTCCATTTTTTTTTTTTTTTTGTGACATCAATTCTGAACTTTAAGTAGACTCTCATCATAGTCGGCACTGTTGTGAGCTCAAAGAGTCCTTAGTTGAGCTTCTTTCTGGAGCCTACTGTAATAAGAAATCAAACAATTTTTTGTTGTAACAGTAACATATTGGTGGGTAATTTTATTCACAGTTGATTGACACGTAGCAGCTGTGTGGCTGCCACGTGGTTTTGAGAAAAAATTACCATTAACAAATGATGATGATGATAAGCTCGATGAGAAGATGCACGAATCTCAAAGCAGATGCGTATGGGAGGAGGAGAAGAGGAGACATCCTTGGAGTTGGACTAGGTAATAATTTCTTCCCAACGAAGACACTTGTTGTTGGGACCCATCTGTCAGTTTCCCTTTTTTTATTTTTTACTGTAATTGTGTGGATTCACTCCAGCTGTCCCTTATATTTAAGTAACTGAGTCACCGACCGTTGGGTCCTTCGCTAGTTACCAGAATGCCCATATGAACTTTATTTGAAAAAAAAAATGAAGGTGAAATTATGAAATTCTCAATTATTTTTTATTATCATCTTTATATGATCCTTGCTCAACATCAGAAATGTAACTCTGGTTCCGAAGTAAACTTGGTGCAGGATGATGGGAAAGGATGCTTAGACTAGGTTTGGTGTTTATTTTGGAAATGACATAACAAAAGCTATTTGTTGTGAAATTTGAAAGCAACCACTTGGTGCTTTCATCGTTGAATTTTTTTGACTTTGGTCCCACTTATTATATTTGTAATTACATAACTTATATTCCAACAAAATGAATATTTTTTGTAATAAAATAAATATTTTTTGTGACAAAAATGAGATGTAAGTCTAATCTAATAAATACAAAAAGTGGGATTTAAATACAAATTTATATTCATAAGTGGGACGAAATTTAAAAATTTCTTTCACTTGTTGCATAAAAATGAATTAACTTATCAAGAAAAGATGCTAAAACTCTATTTACCAAAACAACCTTATGTAAATAATTTATATATTTGAATTGTAATTTTTTTGCACAACAATTTTTTTTTTTTTACATGTTTTTCCAATATTTCAGATATTCATCAAGCATTTCTTGAAATGCATTATCAAGGAAACATGTCATGGACATCAGAGTCCAATCTGAAAACCATTCCATTTTCACATCCACATATTCTCGTTGGAATCGTTGTGACGTGTGACGTGCTATCGTCATCTCTGCTTCTGAGTTATTTTCTCTTAGTATGTTCAAGAACGGAGCTATATAGTAGGAATTGGGGTCCACCGTATCTACAACATTTTTTTAATTTCTAATATAAAACTGTATGTAATTTTTTTTTTAAATATGGATAATTTAGCAAATACTCCCATTCCAAATGTTGGAACTAGCATATACCTCAACTTTTTTTTTACCTAGCAAATACCCCCACTCTTATGTAAAACGGAAAGAATTTTTTTAGAAAGTGGGGGTATATCTTAAAATTTTACTTTTCCATATCAAAATGGGGGTATTTGCTAGATAAAAAAATAGTGGGGGTATATGCTAGTTTCAACATTTAGAATGGAATATTTGCTAAATTATTCCTTTAAAATATTATAAGGTCTATCCTACAATCCAATGAAAGGAAGATGATTAGAGAACCAAATACTAGACCAAAGTTTATGTTAAGATTTTTCGCACCCATGAAGCAGAATGTCTAGCTCCACCCCTGAGTATGTTCTGCATTTAAAAATCATGCAATCTTCTACACAAAAAATAGAAAGAAAAAGCTAAAAAAAGGAAATTATAATTGCCAAATTTTTTTTTATAATGTCGAATAATTTTTAAAGTTGATTACCAAAATTGTCCTTAATTATAAAGGAAGCTATAATTTTTATTTTAAAAACTATAATAAATGGAGGACACATTTGGTAACTCGTCCTTGAAAATTCGAAAATATTGTAAAAGCTTGTAGTTAAAAAAAAAGCATGAAAATTTATTACACAATAGAAATAAAAGAAGGATGAACTTTATGAAGCATTATAATTCACCAGCTCACAAATTAAATTTTGAAATGCACAAATATAATAAGGATAACAAAAGCCCCAAGGGCGTATTTGTACATTTACTTTTCCCTGTTTCACTCCCTCTGCTCGGTCTTCCTCTTGGCATAGGCCTCTCCTTCCATGCCAAGCCTCCCAGTACAGAAGTACTACTATATATTTCCCCTTCCCTCTTGAAAATAAAAAAAAATAACAACACTTTCTCTCCATTCTTCCTTCTTCTCCTCTCATTATATATATAGAGATGTTCTACTCACAGTCTCTTCTGTCAAGGAAGGGACCTCTGGGGAACATATGGATAGCTGCCTACTGTTTCAACAAGCTCAAGAGGGAGCAGATTGCTGGCACTGACATCACCTCTTCCGTTGGTACTACTCCTCTCTCCCCTTCAAAAGTGTTTTTTTTTTTTAGAGTTGGACCATATTCAAGAAACCTATCAAAGTATGTTATTTTGTTCTATTTCTATTTGGTTAAGGACACCAATATGGATTTAAATAGTCTATAGTAGAGCTGGGTTTACGCAGTGGTGTAATTTATTTATTTTTTATAAATAAAATCCGCTTAAAATATGTGCTATAGATGTGTAAAGAAAATCCGTGTAAAAGCTGAATATTTTACTATTATTCCGACAGTATTCTTATTTTTCCTCTGAGATGTTATTACTTACTAATAGCCAGCCCTTTTGGCTTTTGTTAGTATCATCTCGTTTTGGAAGCCATTGATATGTCACTTTACCTATTCAGTGTAAACTGTGTACATTATAAACATGGACGTTTTGTCCTGTATAAATACTTAAAAAAGGAACTTCTTTTTAACCACTCAAAAAAATGTCATTTTTTGTCATTCTAAGGGTCATGTTAGTTTAGATTCTTAAAAAATATGGAGGTCTAAATCTAAAAAGGGTCTTTTTTAACCACTGTACAAATACTTAGAAAGGGTTTTTTTTTACCACTCTAAAAAAAGTTTTTTTTTTTTGACATTATAAGGGTCCTGTTTTTGTAGATTCTAACAAAATATGGAGGCCTAAATATAAAAATGAAGATTCCACATTAGTAATATATACAGAGGTTAAGTTTTTTGGGGCCGTCCAATTTTTGTGGCCCGTCCGATCGCACAACTTGCATATGCTCAGAAACGACCCCGATTATAAATGAGTCTTTTTGTTTAGAGTATGTGTACATGTATCTTACATGGTATGAATGTTCTGGAAAGTGGTCACAGCAATCAATGAGGCTTTCAAGCTTTTTGGTGGAGGGATTTAGGTTTACAATATGTTGCACGGACACAGATGCGACACGACATGGTGAGGACATGGCGGCATGGTACAAAACCTATTTGATGTGTCCTAGTGGGTTTTGGAGTGTCCAGTTAAGTCCGATAAATGTCCATACTTGTCCGACACGACAAGACACGTTTTTTTAAGACTGTCAGTGTTTCGTAGGTTGTACAGTGTTCTTAGTTCTGTAAGGAATATGATCGTGAAAAATGTAAGGAAGATTAGGAATAGCTTATATGATCTACTAAATAAAGTTGTTACAATTTGAGTATGTTCTAGTCTAGTAAACCCATAGGATATGAATATGTCAGATAATTCTTCATTGTTATTCCTAGCTCTAAACCTTCACTCGTCTCTGCTAATCAATCTAGGTTACATTTGACGCTTTATGAGAATCTTATCCCTTTTGGATAGTTGCAACTCGCAGGAAGTGTGAAAATGATTTCTTGTCTACTGAAAGTGAAGTGCACATATGCTTTTGATTTTCATGCTAGTTCTTGTCTTCTGAAACCGACTTTCAATGTTTGGATACGTGGACTTTCAATGTTTGGATACATGATATTTTGTATTTTGGAACTGGGCAAATTTAGACTTCCATGTTTGAATGTTAAATATAAAAAAAGGTGAAAAAGTAAAAATGTTATTTATACTAATAAAAAATTGATTACTAATCTAACTAAATTGTTAATTATTTTATTTTTATTATTTAAGTATTAACAATTAATATCATCAAAATAATTAAGTGATTATAATTATCTAAATAATTAAGTGATTATAATTAAATAACTTATTTATTAAATGGATTGGCCTTAGTGAAATAATAAAATAGTTGGTAATATTATTCAATACATTATTAAGTGGATTGGCCTTAATTAAGTAATTACTTAATATATATTATTAAGGCCAACCTTAATGAATTAAATAACTGATTTATTAATGTACTATTATTTTAATTATTTATAATAAAAAGAGGCCAAAAATAATATTTTTCTTTATTTATTAACACATTATAATTAAATAAATTAGTAGATAATAAATAAATTAGCAGCCAATCTACTTAATAATGTATTAAATACTAATTTACTAAAAAAAAGGCTGTCGGTCACTTCCGTCCACATCTGCAAAAAAAGAAAAAGAAAAAGAATTGCTCACGTTTTGCACCCAACATGCAGAAAGAAGTGGAAAGTAATGATGACACCACTTATTGTCCCCATATTTGGGTTCGATGTTTTGAGTGCAATGTACACTCAACTACACAAATAAGGGCAATGTAGTACAACCTAATTTACTAGAGAAAGATGTGAGATTCAGTTGACCGTGTATCCTTAATCGAAAAATATCTGTATGATTTCAAAATATAAGAACTCATCAAAATACCATAGGGTCCAAGAAAACCACGGAGACAGCAAGTTGACTTATCCTAGTGCTCCATCTCACATGCCTGACCATGTTCTTCCAATGATTAAGAACAAAATCCACACTATTAAGTCTCCTCGAGAAAATCTCACTTCATATATGTCAGAATTTGGATATAACTTGGGAATTCAAACTTTGGTATAGCTAGGGGTAGATGGAAGTATGGATACGGTTTATTCTTGCACTTTAGGTGCGGTGTGGTTGAGATAGGTGTAGTGAAGAAGTTGCCAAAAAAGGTAAAGAATAATTGTGGAGGAATACTTCACACCTTCAGGCTAAACCTTAAAGAATGAGGGGCCAAATAATATAATGTGTGCTAAAATGCAATAATTACTGAACCAAGGCTACCAAGCGATAATGAACTTGTTTGACTAGGGGTTTGACTATTTGTAAGACCTTCATGCTACAAATTTTGGATACCTGGGCCAGTCTGACCAACCGATACCGTGTCATTGCTAGTCGATTCATCAACTATAAGTTAATTGCTTCTTGCCATATATGACTTGAATAACCCCAAAATTGTTGTTGATTCCATTCAACTCTCCGACTTAGAAGACTTCTAGCTCCTCTCTCGTTAACGAAGTTTAGTATCAGAGTCTGGTTGTCCATGTTATCAAACCATAGCGATGCATCATCTACTGAAGTACATATGTATGAACATCCAAGAATTCCTCAATCTCAGTGCTCAAGTTCCTCCTTCCTGGTAAAGTGATAGATAAGTTTATTACTATTGTATTAGAGGTGAAATCCATGGATGATTGGACCTGTTTAGGGCCGATATAGTGTTTGAAATGGCTGCAGGGTAACCAATGAGTTCCATTTTTTTTTTCTTTAAATGACTAGAAAGAGGTCATGGACAAAGAGATTCATGAATAGCCTTTTGCTATCTCATAAAAGAAATACCCACACAGTCATGTATATATCCTTTGTTATAATGTGTTGAAGACCTTCCATTGTTTCTCACCCATTTCCGCACACATCTCAGTTAGCCCAAATCAGAGGTTGACGGAAAGATCAATCTAGTCTGAACATTGTATAAGTTCTGTTGGTGTTTTTGCCTTTGGACTAGAAAAGATAGTCCCACATCGGCTACACCAAATGGTGAGTATCTCAATATAATGCATTGCTTGTGTTGAGGTGTGCACATGAGGTGTAGTGGGGCACAAGTTTGTGCCATGTGGAAGTATTTTTCTAGAAGGAAAAAGGATTAAATCCAACAAGGATGCAAGTTAATTTTTGTTGTGCGGACTCGGACTCGGACACGGACTCCAGGATGTCTCGTGCATGCACGGGAGTGTTCGGGGGGTAGGCGTGGACTGGCCCACTTCTATGCTGATTGTGGGATGATCTAAAATATCAAACTCTATTTTTGAGTATTGGTATTTTAGTCCCACATCGGATAGGAGAAGAGGTGAAGTCTCAACTCCACTCTATAAATAGAGCCCCTTGGCCTCCTTTGAAAGATGCACCAAGAAGAGAGTTGAGGGAGTCTGTTAAGTCCAGAAAGCCCGTTCAAGTCTCAAATATTGACTTACGAGCGTTCCAGAAGTTCTTCGTGAACTTGCTGGTTCCTGGAAGCTGTTCGTGCTCGTGTGGGGCGAATAAAGCTTTGAGCAACGGTGGTTCATTCACCCCAGCATCTCATTCTCTCATGTCATCGCTGCTGTTGCCTTTTACAGTAACTTCTTTTTAGAAGCTCTACTGCCGATAGTTGCTTGCACAAAGTCTCTTTAGATTTTTTTGTGTATTACGTAGAATCTTTTTAGATCCTCGTAATTCAGAATCCTCCAGGATCTCTGTTGCACATCTTCTTTAAGGTGCTGCATTTGAAACGTTGTGTGTACAATTGTTTCAGTTTCAGAATTTTCCATCGAAAATTGTGCCTCGGCACTAACAATCTCAAAGCTTTATTGAGAAGATGGATAATTCTCGTGCTTCGCTCATCGATACCGGCTTTAACAAGTTGGAGAAATTCGATGGCGAACACTTCCAGATATGGAGACGAAAGGTCACTTTAAATCTTCAACTCGTGAATGTTGATCACGTACTGTCAGAAGAAGAACCGATCGTTCCAACCACTGGATCTGCTGCGGCTGTGGCCGCTACTACGACCAAGCAAGCGAAGTGGAAGAGAGAAAACAGTATATGCAAACTACTGATACTCAATTCCATGGAAGACTCTCTGGCAGAGTCCTACTCCAAGAAGACATCTGCCAAAGAGATATTGGACTCCTTGGGAAAGCTCTATGAAGATGACGAGAACCGGTCCAAGATCTTCATGGTAGATAAATACCACAAGTGGACCTTCGAAGACGAGAAGGCGATGCTGTCCCAAGTGAAGGAGTTTCTGAAGTTGCGTCAGAAACTAGAAGACGAGAACATGCCCCTCGTCGACAAGTTTGTCGTTGGAGGGATCGTCGCGAAACTTCCTGCAGGATGGAGCAACTTCTATGCAAGGATGCATCGAAAGAAGATGGAAATTAGCTTGGAAGATTTCTTGCAAGAGATCCATGTTGAGGACGAGATGCGCTCTCAACAGAAGATGGATACTCTGTCCAAACAACTGGCGAAGGCAAATCTGGTCCAAACCAGAGAGTACCAGGGGAAGCAGGCTGCTTCTCATCGCAAAAAGAAGGACTTCATGAATCTGAAAGTGAAGGATCCTGCTTTCAAGCAGCAGAAGTCCAAGTCCCATGTGACTTGCTTCAATTGTGGCAAGAAGGGCCACTACAAATCCGAATGCAAGTCCAAGCCCAAAGAACAAGGTGAGCATAGTAAGGTTTCTATGATTACTAATCTAGTTGCCATGATAGCACAGGTTGCAACTGTGGGGGCTGACTTGGACTGGTGGATAGACACTGGTGTGACATGCCATGTCTGTTCAGACAAAGACTGGTTCGTCTCTTATGAGCCAACTTCAGAGAAGGTCATAATGGCAAACCAGGCACAAGCTGAAGTATTGGGGATCGGGACGGTGGAGCTGAAACTCACATCGGGGAACACTCTGACGCTTCAAGGTGTGAAGCATGTTCCAGTAATTGCTAAGAATCTGATCTTTGGAAGTCTGCTCTGCAACGCAGGCTTGAGGATGGACATCAATGCTGGCCAGTTGGTGATGTCCAAGAAGGGTACATTCTTCGGGAAAGCTTTTCAAACTGAAGGAATGTACAAGATTCAGCTTGTTGTAATCCAGCATGATAATATAAATGCAATCACTTTTTCTGATTATTCTCTTGAGTTGTGGCATAATAGGCTAGGACATGTTCATTGTAAAAGGATTAACAGAATGTCTAGTCTAGGACTTATCTCCAAGTGTGGGGGTAAGGTAGAGAAATGCGAAGTATGTGCTCAGACGAAGATCACAAGGAAACCCTTTCACAGGGTCCATCGAAGCACAGATCTTCTGGAGTTGGTTCACTCAGATATCTGTGACTTCAAACAATTCTCTACAAAGGCCGGGATGAAGTATTTCATTACTTTCATCGATGACTTCTCAAAGTATGCTTTCGTCTACTTGCTCAAGTCTAAAGACGAAGCATTCGAGAAGTTCAAGGAGTTCAGGGCCGAGGCTGAGCGGCAAACTGGACAACAACTCAAGAGGTTAAGGAGTGATCGAGGCGGGGAGTATCGGTCTCATGAATTCTTATCATTCTGCAAAGAACATAGAATCATCAATGAGACAACGGCTCCGTACTCTCCTCAATCCAACGGAGTAGCAGAAAGGAAGAACAGAACGTTGACAGAGATGATGAACTCCATGCTGTTGACTGTGGGTCTTCCAAAGTGCTACTGGGGAGAAGCTGCACTAACGGCAACGTTCATTCTGAACAGAGTGCCATATGCAACTTCCGACATAACTTCTCATGAACTCTGGTTCAAAGTCAGACCTAACTTTAATGTCATTCGAGTGTGGGGGTGTCTGGCTTATGTGAAGCTCCCGGATCTGAAGATTCAGAAGCTGGGGACAAGGACTACGAAGGCGATCTTCTTGGGGTATGCTGAGAAGAGTGATGCTCGGAGATTCTTTGATATCGAGTCAAACCATATCATCGAATCTCGCGATGCTGAATACTTTGAAGACAAGTTTGCAAAACACAAGAATATTGTTCTCGCGGATCTTCCGGAGAATGATGAGGGTACAAAGCAGACAGAAGTCTTTAATGAACCGGTAGTCCAAGATGAAGCTGTCGTCAAGGAGACACCAGCTGAACCAGAACTCGCTGAGCCGTCAACTAAGCGAACGAGGAGGCCGAAAGACTTCGAAGATGACTTCGTCACCTATCATGTGGAAGCAGATCCGCTGACCTATGATGAGGCGATGAAGACCAAAGATGCTGTATTCTGGAAGGAGGCGATAGACAACGAGATTGACTCAATCACCTCCAACAACACATGGGTATTGGTTGACCTGCCAGAAGGAGCAGACCCATCGGATGCAAATGGATCTTCAAGAAGAAGATGAAAGCAGATGGAACCATTGACAAGTTCAAGGCCAGGCTAGTGGCCAAGGGGTTTGCTCAGAAGCAGGGGATCGACTACTTTGACACTTATGCTCCAGTAGCTCGGATGACAACCATCAGATTGTTAATTGCTCTAGCAACAATACACAAGCTGGTGATACATCAGATGGATGTGAAAACGGCATTCCTTAGTGGCGAGCTGACCGAAGAGATCTACATGCAACAACCAGAAGGTTTTGTCGTCAGAGGTCTGGAAGACAAAGTCTGCAAGTTGATGAAGTCTCTGTATGGTTTGAAACAAGCTCCCAAAATATGGCATGAGAAGTTTGACAAGGTGATAAGGTCAAATGGCTACAGGGTCAGTGAAACAGACAAGTGTGTCTATACGAAGTTTGCTGACGGAAGAGGAGTAATCGTATGTCTTTACGTGGACGACATGCTAATCCTAGGTACAGATTTAAGCTGCGTCACAGAGACAAAGAAATTCCTCTCGACCAAGTTCTGTATGAAGGACTTGGGGGATGCCGACGTAATCTTGGGGCTCAAGATCATCCGGACAGGCACTGGAATAGCGCTGTCACAATCTCATTATATTGAGAAGATGTCCACTCGCTACGGGTATCAAGATCTTCCTTTTATTGATACACCGTACCGGAGTGATCAGAAGCTGGAGCCAAATTCGAGGGATAGCGTCAGGCAGTTGGAGTATGCTAGCGTCATCGGAAGCTTGATGTACGCTACTACTGCCACAAGGCCTGACATAGCTTTTGCAGTGGGAATGCTGAGTCGGTTCACTAGCAATCCAGGCGTTGAGCACTGGAAAGTTGTGAAGCGTGTTATGAGATATCTCAAGAAAACTCAGACATATGCACTTTTCTACAGCGGAGATCCGTCAGTAGTGGAAGGCTTCAGTGATGCTAGATGGTGTTCAGATATGGAGAGCGAGTATTCCACAGGTGGATTCGTATTCGCCATGGGCGGAGCTGCTATATCGTGAAAGTCGAAGAAGCAGACTATGTTATCTCGCTCCTCCATGGAATCTGAATTCTTTGCATTGGATGCTGCTGCAGATGAAGCAGAGTGGCTTCGGGAGCTCATGTATGATCTTCCGGTGGTTGGGGCTCAGATACCGGCAATACCGATATACTGTGACAACCAGGCGGCAGCAGCAGTGGCATCAAATGAACTCTTCAACGGGAAGAAGAGAACGGTGCGGTTGAAGCACAGAGCAGTACACGATCTTATCAAGAGAGGTGTTATTGCAGTGATTGATGTTCGGAGTCAGAAGAACCTGACGGATCCGTTCACCAAGGGCCTCAAGCGCCAGCTGGTCGATGACACAACTTGTAAAATGGGCTTGAAGGCATTCTGATATTGTATTATTGTATTCCTACCATAAAGTTTTATGCTATTAGTTCAAAGATTTATCTACTAGGCATCTAGCTTTTGGTTCAAGGGAGGACCACTAATCGGAAGAATATCAGGAACGGTGGGTACATGTTCTATTGGACATTGAGAGGTTACGGACCTATAACCACTGTTGTCTACTATTGTTTTCTACGAAAAACGGTTTCTGTGGGAAGGTTGGCTTAAATGCCTTAATGAGTTCTCAGGCAGAGTGAATGTCTGGAGTGCTTTACAGGAAGCACGGTAGCGCAGCACTACAAGGAGTGTAACTCCATGCTACAGTGGGGTGACTCCACCATGAGGTTCCCAGGTAGGGATAATGCCTCGGCTTTGCAAGCCAAGTCACAGCGGAGTAGCACCGCAAATAGGCAGGTAGCCTAATGCTGTATGATAATCGTAATAAAGAGAAGTAGACAGCACTACAAAGAGGACGATGTCCTCATGTTACAGTGGCATGACACCACGAAGAGGTACCAGGTAGGGTAAAGCCTCGGCTTTGCGAGCCATGTCATAGCGGCGTAACACCGCACGGAAGCGCAAGGCTTCATGCTGGGTAGTTTGGCACTACAAAGAGGCCTGTGACCTCATGCTACAGTAGTATGACACTACGATGAGGTACCCAGGTGGGGTAAAGCCCATGTCATAGCGGCGTAGCATCGCAAAGAAGCGCAATGCTTCATGCCATGACTCTTTATAAAGAACTCACCTATAGTGTATGGACAGAGATATCAGGCCGTCTCTTGAGGGTAAATTTGTAGACGCCCAAAAATTATACACTGAAACCAGGCTGGCACAAGGCCCTCAATATGCAGCCAGAAGCACAGT
This sequence comes from Iris pallida, assembly GCA_029216955.1. Lineage (NCBI taxonomy): Eukaryota > Viridiplantae > Streptophyta > Magnoliopsida > Asparagales > Iridaceae > Iris > Iris pallida. Next base: position 2,543,395 of record JANAVB010027598.1, on the reverse strand, counting down.
TGATGTCATTATGTGAGTAGGAAGAATTGCAGTTATGGTGCAGAATTCAAGGCTTAGTCCATTCTTGTATCATGCTGTTATTTAACCTATGCGGGAAGATTCAAGTCGTAGCGACATCTCTCCTAATGCATGATGGGCAGTAACTGTGGGGAACGCTCAACCCATATATTGAGATATGTGGGGGATTGTTGGTGTTTTTGCCTTTGGACTAGAAAAGATAGTCCCACATCGGCTACACCAAATGGTGAGTATCTCAATATAATGCATTGCTTGTGTTGAGGTGTGCACATGAGGTGTAGTGGGGCACAAGTTTGTGCCATGTGGAAGTATTTTCCTAGAAGGAAAAAGGATTAAATCCAACAAGGATGCAAGTTAATTTTTGTTGTGCGGACTCGGACACGGACTCTAGGATGTCTCGTGCATGCACGGGAGTGTTCGGGGGGTAGGCGTGGACTGGCACACTTCTATGCTGATTGTGGGATGATCTAAAATATCAAACTCTATTTTTGAGTATTGGTATTTTAGTCCCACATCGGATAGGAGAAGAGGTGAAGTCTCAACTCCACTCTATAAATAGAGCCCCTTGGCCTCCTTTGAAAGATGCACCAAGAAGAGAGTTGAGGGAGTCTGTTAAGTCCAGGAAGCCCGTTCAAGTCTCAAATATTGACTTACGAGCGTTCCAGAAGTTCTTCGTGAACTTGCTGGTTCCTGGAAGCTGTTCGTGCTCGTGTGGGGCGAATAAAGCTTTGAGCAACGGTGGTTCATTCACCCCAGCATCTCATTCTCTCCTGTCATCGCTGCTGTTGCCTTTTACAGTAACTTCTTTTTAGAAGCTCTACTGCCGATAGTTGCTTGCACAAAGTCTCTTTAGATTTTTTGTGTATTACGTAGAATCTTTTTAGATCCTCGTAATTCAGAATCCTCCAGGATCTCTGTTGCACATCTTCTTTAAGGTGCTGCATTTGAAACGTTGTGTGTACAATTGTTTCAGTTTCAGAATTTTCCATCGAAAATTGTGCCTCGGCACTAACAAGTTCATGCCAAACGAAGCAAATGTTGCATTGGACTTTTCAGGTTAGATATCAGCTTAACAAGAGTCAAAAGATGTTGCATTCTGACTTCTTGCAGCATTACAATAAGCTAGGATTAGTGGAGATGCATATGGCTGTCACACTTTGATGCGAACACGTGGTGTGTAACACGGCAACTCTCCTGAAGTTCAGACACAAGGACACAGCTGTGCATCTCTGAAACTATACCGTAAGCTATGATTAGTGGACGTGCACATGAGTGTCGTGCTTTGACCAGGACACGGCCCAGGGCACAACTATGTATGTGCATCTTTCATCTTTGAAACTATACCATGAGCTATGACTTTGTATGGAAAATCCCCTAAAATTAAGATACTAGGATGCAACTATATGTGTGCATCTTTGAGACGTGGGCATGCACATAGGTATCACACTTTGACACAGACATGGGGTGTGTAACATGGAAATTTCAGACACTACGACACAACTATATATGTACTATGGTATGAGCTATGATTAGTTGACATGCACATGGATGCTGTGCTTTGATGCAGACCCAAGGTGTGTAACATTGCAACTCTCCTAAAATTCAGAAACTAGGACACAGCTATGTGTCCATCGTCGGAACTATTCCTATAGCTTAGACAGATATTTTTATTGATTGAGATTGTTTGTAAATTAAGGAACTCAAACAAGTAGAATGGGCAAATATAGTAAATCTTATGGGATTTGCTGAACAAGTAATACTATTCTACACCTATATTTTTAAATTGAAAATGTGGACAAAGTCTTTATGTGTTTAAACAAGTGTCAGGCATAAATAAATACATGTGTCATGCCGCACATGGATGGACTTGTAAGTATTTTTCTAGGTAGAAGCATCCTACATATCATTGACAATAAGTAACATTTTCTTCAAGATGAATCCATTTGTAGTATCCGGTCTTTTGGATCTGTTTGTTTCCCTTGTCCTCTGGGATTTGAAGCTGCTGAATACATGTTTTTACCTATTATTAGCCTTTTTATCACAAAAGAACCTGTTACTAGCCTTTTCATTGGAGTTGTAGATTTCATTTGGTTTCTTTAGGTTTCAGTGATCAAAACCCACTTGTTGCCATCAATTTTCTTAGTTGTTTACAAAATTGTTGCTTGCGGTGGTCAATCCTAACTGCCTTACCATCGGTTCACCTTGTTTTGGTGGCTCCTGCATAACCTCGACTTTATTTATCATATTTTCATGAAAGATAGTTTATTTAATCTGTCTGTGGACTGCCCACGTTTGTCTTATGCATGTGTAGATGCCATCCTATAATAGTTTTTTTCATAAGATGCTTCAACAAAACCAGATACTAGAGACAATTTTAGATGTATTCACTAAGCATTTTTAGTACTTGATTTATCTCATGACTTCATCATGGCCTTGTCCGTTGTCACATACCAAATAATTTCCAGCTGTAACTATCGTCTTTGGTAAGGCACATACATGACTACAGCTATCGTCTTCTTTCCCTTGTAATATTGCAAAAATATCTGTGACACATGAAACAGACATCTTAGTTTTGATATCTCCCAATGACACTGGGCTTAGTATTTGCCCATTTGTCTCAAAAAAAAAAAAACATTGATGTCTTCATGTTGAGGCTTTTCTAAATTCCTTTGACATGTTTGCTATTCATCCTTATATGTTGCTAGCAGCATTACTTCTTGCTATATTGGATTACAGATGTATGTGAGTTTCATACAAGTTGATTACTTACCGGTGAATGTGCCTTGCTACCATCTGTTTTCTTAGCCAAAACATCACTTCAGTATTTTGAGCTACATTATGTTTCCATCCTAAACAGTTGAAGAAACTTTCCATCATTCCATTTACCTCTTGGAATGAAGATTTTCAAATCAGGGTTCATTGCTTACTCGATTCCATTGTGTTTCACTTTGATGTCTATTGCATCAAGTTACATGTTTAAATCCCTCTCTCATCAGAGGTAACATGACTATAGAGTAGTATAGAAGTATCCTATAATAATGGTATTTGTTAAAAGATCGTCAGTTGAACATGATATGTTCTCATTACTCTTAAGGTCAATTTGGTAACTGTGGTAGCCGTGAAAAAGTCAAGGAACAGTGATTATTATTGTTGTTGTTGTTGTTGCTGCTGTTGTTGTTGTTTTGTTGTTGTTATTATGATTGATTGTTCTACTCAATGTCAACATATTCAGACAAGATCATGCCTGAAGTTCAAATTTCATATCGCATATTGGCTCAACTTCTTTTGGGAATTGTGAGGATATTCTCCAAGAAAGTCGATTACCTCTACCATGACTGCAATGAGGCTTTGACTAACATTAGAAGATCATTCATTCCTAGCCAACACAATGTACGAAAGAAAGCAAATAGTGGACCACAAGATAATGTTATTGTTGCCAATGAAGTTAGTCATGCGTCGAAGCAAAAGCTTTCTTCTTCGAAGAAGAGAAACCCTGCAATACAAATCGAAGTAATGCGTACCGCATATCATGCTGTTACCATCAGTCTACCAGAGCGTTTTGAACTGGATGCTTTTGATCTGGAGGTCTCAGATGTAGGGTGAGAACCTTGAAGACATAAAAAGCCTATTAAGTAATTTAATTCTCCAGTGGAATGCATTTGACTTGATAAAACTTGTTTCCTCAGATATGCCACTGAAAGTGCCAAAACCTGTGAAGAATTCATCCTGGAAGGTAATCCTTTTTTTTAACTCTGGGCCTGTTTTTTTAACTTTTGAGAATTCCTCTAAGAGTCATATTTGGAAATAGATTGGTAAACTACATTGAAACTGTAAACAGCTAGGATTTGGCACCCAGAACAGTCAAATTATAATCTGAGACTTCAAATATATCTTCTTATAAGTTTAACCATATATGTGAGTGCTTTTTCATGCTGATTTTATTCATGATACAGCAGAGCCGACAAATGAAAGAACTCAAGATCCCTTTGCTAATGAGGTAGCAAGCTAACTTCACTTTCAAGTTGCAAATTGTCTGTGATTTCCAATTACATGTTTTCTAATTATAGTTTATGCGATGCATGACTGCAGCGTCATTATAGAGAAATGGATGCTTATTTTGAACACAGTTCTGCTTATTTAGCCCCAATGGATGAGTACGTATTTTGTAGACACTTCTTTCAGCTTATGAATTTATTTTGGATATTACATGCTGCTGAAGTGATTATTTTTTAACATTATTCTATTTTTTTTTTTGTGACAGTATTATCCCATCTTATATGATGGATATTGATGTCCATAAAAGTGAATATTTCAACTCAAGTTGTCTAGCAGAAGGAAAAGGGCAGAAAGCTCAAGAAGATTCTCCTCGTCTAGATGAACTTGATAACCGTGGTAATTTAGGGACCAGCATTTCTGAAGGTCCTCGCTCGCTAGATGAACAATCGGGACATCAAGTAAAGTTTCAAGAGAGAATGCCATCAAATATTATTCTATTTATTGTGTTCTGTAACATTGTTATCCCATCTTATATAATGGATATTTATGGCCAGAATAGTGAATATTTCAACTCAAGTAGTCTGGCAGAAGGAGTAGAAGTACGGAAAGCTCAAGAAGATTCTCAACAACGAGATGAACTCGAAAGTCGTGGAAATTTAGGGGTTAGCATTTCCGAAGGTCCTCGCTCGCTGGAAGAACAATCAGAACATCAAGTAAAGTTTCAAGAGACAAAGCCATCAAATATGGCACGGGAAGTACAGATAGACGAAGCAAAGATTCAAACAGAATCAACTAACTTGAATATCACGAAACCATTGGGTATCAAAGAATCTCATGAGAAATCTAACTTGACAGATGATGCAGGTTAGTTTGACCTGTCATGTCTTCTATCTCAAGGGAATAATATAGTGAAGTTAGTTACGCTGTTTGCAATATAGTGGTTAACTATATGTGTTTATCGTCCAGGGCTTCCTTCACCAAAGTTTGCAGTTGCCACTCCAGCTAAAAGGGAAACATCTCGGATGTTGAGGAAACGAAAGAAGAATATGTATGATGAAAACATCGTGTTGCCTAACGAGTAAGTATGAAGTGTTCCATTTAACCCTCTCAGTAAATAATAGTATTTCTTTCGGGATTCTCCATTTTAATTATGTTCTGTCAGTATCAGTAATTTGAGAATAATTAATGATTTTATGATGCATTTATTTATACATCAGTGATGAAGCTACATAAAGATTAGGCATTACTTTTAAACGCCCAAGAAGAACGAAAACCCTCAGACCGAAACTCAAGGTAATCTAGTGACAATTTGCCTTTGCCTACTGAAAGAGGTAAAATGTATCCACTATATGACTAGGTAGCACAACAACTGTTGGTATATTTGCTATTAGTATATTAGAATAAGAATATTGGAATATCCTGTTGGTATCTTTGGTATGTCAGAATATGCCACAGGATATTCCACAGAGGGTTTAATGTAATGAGGAGGATTGTAAGGCTATATATAGCCATGAGATTATCAATGAAATCATAACAAAATATTCAACATGGTATTAGAGCTACCAAAATCCTAGCCGCCGCCACCTTTTCCAAACCCTATTCCAGTCGTCACCGCTATCCCATCCGCACCACCACAGCCACCGCCGCTGCACGCCGCCCCTGCCGCATACCGACCAGGTCGCCACCAGCCGCTGCATGGCCGCACGCCGACCAACTCGCGCGCGAGCCGACTGCTGCTCCGCGGGCACCTCCGTCGCATGCGCGCGGCTGTTGCCGCTGCTGCTGCTCGCGACGGCCGCTGCTCGGAGACACCCGCCGGACGGCGCCCACTCACCGGTCAGTCGGCCCACCGCCCCTACTACCGTGAAGCCGCGATTTCCGAAGTCTCCCGCGGGATCGTTTCGGACGTTGAAAGCCTAGATCCGATAGGAGAGAGACATGATCGGATCTAGGAGAGGGCGAAGAGGGCGAGCGTGAATCATGGAACGGGTGTGAGGTGATCGGAGAAGAGGAGGATCGATTGAGGAGATCATCAAGAAGCTGGACCCTGCGGAGGTTGCAACGTTGATGAAGCTGATGAAACTGTCGGCTGGTGAGAGGGTGACATGAACATCGACGAAGTTGGAGCTTTCCTCCATCGATCTGAAGCTTGATGGACCAGCTACCTACCTGAGTTGGTCACGACGGGTGAGAAGAACCCGCGCAAGAAAGAATCTGGAGGGTTTTCTGTCATGAGAGACGATAGAGCCGGACGAGGGCTCGACAGGACGCGATGAGTGGAAGTCCACTCATATGGTGATCTATATTTGGCTTCTCAATTCTTTAGTCCAGTCGATCGCCGCCATAATGGATGGCATCGAGATGGTGAAGGACATGTGGGAGAAATTGAGGAGGACCTACGATGGTGTAGGAAACAACTTGTGAGTTTTCTTGATCAAGGGGAGATCAACGACACCGTACATGAAGAGAAGACGGTGCAGGAATATGCCACATAGTTGGAGCGTCTGTGGTTGGATTACGACCACTCCTCAGATCGGGCAAGCTGCGGAAATCCGAAGTACAAGGAGAGATATGTATGTCTGCAGGAGAGGACGATGAAGTTCCATAAAGGGCTAGCTGCAGTATTTGCTCAGAGGACAACACTACTTCTAGCCCAACCGAAGATTTCCACCCTTGAGGAAGCTATCTCGGCCATGATCCGGGAGGAGACTCGTATCAAGCTGCTGGCAGAGACAGGTGGCTCTCCTGAAGTAAAGTCAATACTACCGGCTACCAGTTCGAGCGACACCAGACCTAAGGGAGGGCCCTGGCAGCACAACCGGCAGTGCTACAACTACGGGGAGATGAGATTATCGGTATGCTTGCACCAAACTACCTAAGGAGGGAGATACAGGTGGTGGACGTGTACAATTCGGTGGACATGAACATTTTGGAGGACATGGCCGTGGTCGTGGAGGTCGACGGGATGGTCGAGGAGGTTATCGAGTGGACCTGCTGGTAGCAGAAGGGAATGAGGGAGCTGGTGGTACCTTTACTGAGGAGAATCATGCACTGATGAGCATGCTGGAGGCACTCAGGAGGAAGCAGAGAGCGTCAAACGATGGAGACAAGAGGAGAAGAACTGAGGACGCGTTCACCTCATTCTTCGTTGGAGGCAACGCCGCCATGTATGCCCATCCATCAGGAGGTACTGACGACTCACTCGCCCTTGCATCTATGTTTTGCCGCCACAGTGGATGGCATCGAGATGGTGAAGGACGTGTGGGAGAAATTGAGGAGGACCTACGATGGTGTAGGAAACAACTTGTGAGTTTTCCAGATCAAGGGGGAGATCGACGATACCGTACAGGAAGAGAAGACGGTGCAGGAGTATGCCACATAGTTGGAGCGTCTGTGGTTGGATTACGATCACTCCTCATATCGGACGAGCCGCGGAAACCCGAAGTGTAAGGAGAGACATGTATGTCTGCAGGAGAGGACGATGAAGTTCCTTAAAGGCTAGCTGCAGTATTTGCTCAGAGGACAACACTACTTCTAGTCCAACCGAAGATTCCCACCCTTGAGGAGGCTATCTCGACCATGATCCGGGAGGAGACTCGTATCAAGCTGCAGGCAGGGACATGTGGCCCTCCTGAAGTAAAGTCAACACTGGCGGCTACCAGTTCGAGCGACACAAGACCTAAGGGAGGGCCCTGGCAGCATAACCGGCAGTGCTACAACTACGGGGAGATGAGATCATCGGTATGCTTGCACCAAACTACCTAAGGAGGGAGATACAGGTAGTGGACGTGGACAGTTCGGTGGACGTGAACATTTTAGAGGACGTGGCCGTGGTCGTGGAGGTCGACGGGATGGTCGAGGAGGTTATCGAGTGGACCTGCTAGTAGCAGAAGGGAATGAGGGAGCTAGTGGTACCTTTACTGAGGAGGATCATGCACTGATTGGCATGCTGGAGGCACTCAGGAGGAAGCAGAGAGCGTCAAACGATAGAGACAGAAGGAGTGGAACCGAGGACGCGTCCACCTCATTCTTCGCTGTAGACAACGCCGTCATGTATGCACATCCATCAGGAGGTACTGACGACTCACTCGCCCTTGCATCTATGTTTTTTCTTAAATCGTCAGACTGTATTATCGACTCGGGGGTATCTGGACATGTGACGGAAAATGCTAGTGAGTTCTCCTCTTATACTCACCTAGCATCGGTAGACAACATTCAAACAGCTGATGGTACTTTCCAGCCAGTGGTCGGTAAGGGTACTGTAAATTGTATAGGTTCAGTAAAATTATTCAATGTTTTGCATGCTCCATCTTTTCCAGTCAGTCTTTTTGTCCATCAGTTCTATAATCCTCCAACTAAAATGCATCGTCTCTTTTGATATTCCTAAGGTGATCTTCCAGGAGAAAGAGACGGGACGAAGACTTGGGACTGACACTTGGCATGAGGGACTGTGGTACCTGGATCAAGAAAGGATGAATTCAGTATTGATGTCTATGGCAGAGAAGGCAGGAATGGGAGGACTGAAGATGAGTACCGAGGGTACATTAATACTCCACCATAAGAGGTTGGAACACTCCTCTTTTGCTACTTTAAGTAAATTGTATCCAGCTATTTATGAGAAAACAAATAAGGAGAAACTAGTATGTGATACATATGATTTAGGCAAACTTGCTAGGAGCTCATATGCTAGTACGGGTCATAGGAGCTCGTCTATTTTTTATGTAATACATTCTAATGTTTGGGAGTCATGCGCTATTACTACTATGAATGGTTACAAGTATTTTGTTTCCTTTATTGATTGCTCTTCTCGTGTCACTTGGCTGTATTTGATGAAGAATAAGAGTGATGTATCTACCTGTTTTTGGGACTTTTATAAACATGTCCAGACTCAGTACAGGACAATGGTGAAGGTACTGTGGTCTGACAATGGGACATAGTATACCAACAGAGTACTTGCGGAATACTTGTCAGCCCAAGAGATACAACATCAGACCACTTGTGCATATACACCAGCACAAAACGAAGTAGCAGAAAGAAAGAACATACACATTCTGGAGGTGGCAAGAAGCATGATGATCGATGTGAATGTCCCACAAAGTCTGTGGGGGCATGCATTGTTGACAACAATCAACTAAACAATAGGATGCCCTTGAATGTACTGGGATGGAAGTCTCCATGTGAAATATTGCAATGAAATAATAGTGGGATACTCCCACTGAAGGTGTTTGGTTGCATGTGTTTGTGAAGGACAACAGACTGTCAGTTGAAAAACTTGATCCTAAAGCAATCAAGTGCATCTTCGTGGGCCTCGGTGACTCAGAAGGGGTATGTGTGCTGGAGCCCAGTAGAGAAGAAGTTTGTGAGCATGAATGTTCACTTCAGGGAGCATGAGCCATATTACCGTCAGGAGGGAACCTCAAACAACTCACCTGCTACTACGAGTATGAGACGAGAGGGGGAAATTGGTGAAAGCCTGGTGATCGATTTAAGAGTATAGCATGGAGGCGCGGTTGAGGAGGAGCGGGAAGGTGAAGAGGAACAGGGGGAGGAGATGAAAGGTGTTAGGCCCATGGCTCAGGGAGAGATACTTACCTACAGCAGGAGAGGGAAGCAAACTGCAGGACCAGTACTTACAGTGCCAGTGCCAAGTCCCTTGTCTGCGTCCGTCTCGACTCCTGAGACACCTACACCACCACCAGAGTCCCCTTCAGGTGATATCATTCTTCCTACTCCTACACATACTCCTTCCACACCATTATCAGTACGGAGGACCACTCGCAGCAATGTGGGAAATCCTTCTGTTAGATATGGTTGGGACCTTGCTCAGTTTGTTTTATATGGTCATATCTCCTCTTCTCATGGAGTATTCATTGCGTCTTTGGATAGTATTATTGTACCTACAATTGGCAGGTTGCCAAGAACGATCCAAAGTGGAAAGCGGCGATGCACGAGGAGTTGGGGGCTCTTGAGAAGACCACACTTGGGTGTTGGTAAAACTGCCAGAAGGGAAGAGAGCAGTCGGATGCAAGTGGGTCTTTACTGTGAAGCAGAACCCGGATGGACAGGTTGAGCGCTACAAAGCTCGACTGGTGGCAAAATGATACAGTCAGACGTACGACATTGACTATAACGAGACATTTGCACCAGTGGCGAAGATGAGCACTGTCAGGACCCTGATTTCTCTGGCAGCAAATGGTGGATTGAAGCTACACCAACTGGATCTGAAGAATGTATTTTTTTATGGAGATCTAGTAGAGGAGGTGTACATGGAGATACCACCAGGATTCGGCACCAATCAGACAGTGGACAAGGTCTGCAGGTTGAAGAAGTCCCTCTATGGACTGAAGCAGTCTCCTCGAGCGTGGTTTGACAGATTCAGGAGAGCGATGATAGGAATGGAATATCGGCAGATCAATGCTGATCATACTGTGCTCTTCTGTTGGAGTGGAGGCCATATCACCATGCTTGCGGTATATGTGGACGATATGATTATCGCAGGAGATGATGAGCAGGAGATCGCCCGACTCAAAGGGAAGCTTAGCAAGGAATTCGAGGTGAAGGACCTTGGCCTTCTTCGGTAGTTCCTTGGGATTGAGATTGCTCGAGAAGCAGAGGGGATTGTTCTTTCCCAGAGGAAGTATGCACTGGACCTTCTTACAGAGACATGGATGTTGGGATGCAAACCTGCAACGACGTCGATAGATCAGAGGTTCAAGCTGGCTGCTGAGACTGGAGAACCAACTGACCGGGATAGATACCAGAGACTGGTGGACAAGTTGATCTATTTGAGCCACACCCGTCCTGATATCTGCTTTGCAGTAAGTGTGGTGAGCCGCTACATGCATGACCCATGGAAGGGTCATATGGACATAGTGTACCAGATTCTGAGATACTTGAAGGGTACCCCCGGAAAGAGAGTGATATTCAGAAAAAATAATCATGTGAGCATCGACGGCTACTGTGATTCTGACTGGGCTAGCTGTGCTGATGACCGGAGGTCTACCTCGGGATACTGTATATTTATAGGAGACAACTTGGTCTTTTGGAGGAGTAAGAAGCAGTCAGTGGTGGCCAGATCGACAGCTGAAACGGAGTACAGAGCTATGGCCTTGGGAGGTGCAGAGCTGCTATGGTTGAAGAATATACTGGTGGAGCTGAAACTGGATCAAGGAGCCAAGATGAAGCTGTGGTGTGACAACCGATCAGCTATTAGTATCGCCAACAATCCAGTAAAGTATGACAGAACCAAACACATCGAGATCGATAGGTTATTCATTAAGGAGAAGTTGGATAGTGGACTACTGGAGCTAGGCCGCGTTCCAACCAAGGATCAGGTAGCAGACAGACTGACCAAGGAATTTACCTCTGTGAGCATGATTAGAGGATGTGACAAGATGGACTTAGTGAATATCTTTCGCCCATCTTGAGAGAAAGTGTTGGTATATTTGGTATTAGTATATTAGAATAAGAATATTGGAATATCCTGCTGGTATATTTGGTATGTCAGAATATGCCACAGAATATTCCACAGAGGGTTTAATGTAATGAGGAAAATTATAAGGCTATATATAGCCATGAGATTATCAATGAAATCATAACAAATTATTCAACAACAACATACACAGAAATCAATCCCGTGTCCTTACCGGGAATAATATGGACACACCAAAATACAAACAGACATGGAAATCAGCATCTTGTCTCTGTTGTCGTTTCTGTATCAAGTCCTCTCATGTCCACATCATTGCTTAAGATATTTCATGTACAAACTTATCATTGAAGCCTTATAGGGCTAAAATTGCATTTAATGCAGGCTCCAGTACAAAGAAATTGATATTGATATACATTTCATATTTGATCCATCCATGGATACATATAAGGGCATGTTTATAGAATTTCTGAAAGTGGATTCAGATATCTGTACTACATATAATTCATTGTATTGTATGTGCAACCTTTCTTGCATAGTTCGCAGTATCGGCCGATACCGATCCGATACGGCCGATACCGATACGGTTTGGCATGTCCCGATCCGATACCAACCGATACCCGATACTGACCGGTACCGACATTAGGAGTCTTTTTTCAGTTTATTCGGCAAAGAAAATTGAATGAAAAAGACCAATCAGCAAGGAGTAAAAACATAATAAGGTTGTAACTTGTAAAAGCATGTAAAAGAAAAAAAAAAAAAAAAAAACTTACCTATCGCATGTAAACCAATCAACAAGGTTGACTACTATTTCTTCAATTTCAAAACTTCTAAGAAATAACACTGAAAATACTTAAAATTATGCCTAAATATATAAAATATATTTTCTAGAATGTTAATAATTTATTAATAATTATTTGTTTTCTGATACTAAAAAACCCGATACTCCGATCATAAACTGCCGATACCGCCGATCCTGATACTCATAGGAATGGTCCGATACCGATACTCGATTCCGATACCGATATTGTGAACCTTGCTTTCTTGCATATATACCTGATCTTTCCAGCAATAACTGACCTATTACAGTTGCTCCATGGTTTTATGAGCTTAAACTGCATGACTAAAAAGGTAGTAACTACCTGTTAGCTGGTCTTCACGGACATTCTATATTCTATGGCATGACTCTCTCTTGCTCGTGGCTATCTTGGCTAAGAATTCGGCACCAACATATAGTGCAGATGTCAGGTTGACAGCTGGTCACATAACCTTTCCAGTTGTTTATGGAGCTTCTGGCATGCTCATGATGATAATGAATTGACCTGTCACACTTGCTTTTTATGACAACATGCAAAAAATTTCAATATGGTATCTATATGTAATGGCACAATTTGGCTTGAAAACAAGTTCATCAAAAATAATATGTGATGATATTTACAATTGATTCATAGTTTGATACCCATATTTTATTAAAGTGATTGAATAAGATGATACTCAATATTGACTCATACCCTTATTTTATTTAACTGGTTGGAATAAATACCCCAGTATTCTCTCTGAAAATACTCACACAGACACAGTTGTAAGAACTTTACCATTTGTTTATCCAGAATTTAAACCCATGATTAGTTTAATATTTAGACCTTCTCTATTGAGGCGTTCTCTTAGTATGACTATTAGCTCTTGAGTTGGTTTGATCAATTTAAATTACCATAATCCGCAAACAACATGCTCCGAGAATATAACCTAGGGTATTAATTGTGTTATCTGCACAAGAACACAAAGAGATGAGCTCAAAACGATTAAGCAAAGGCTCATGTACGCACACCGGATAAACTTTTCATTCACTTTCATTTTTTTTGTCATTTTCTCTCTTTATCTCATTGTATGACTTCTGTTTTATTTTATTTTATTATTTATTTTTTCATCTTGTGCAACTGAGTGAATTCAGGAAAACAGAGATTTCTTCCAATCATGATGCTTCTTGCTAGATTTCATAAACTCATTGAGCACATTAGTGAAGTTGATAAATCGTGTGTCAACCAATATATACCACATGTCTATCTAGAGCACTTACTGAGTTTTTAATTCTTCAGCCGTGCAATTTTTTTTTCTGGAGATGGAAGGATGGGATCATGGAGATCCCAGCCAAATTTTAATCAGATAAAACATTGGATACTAGTAGCAGATATTAGAAGCTCAGCATTGCTTAAAGATACTACAATGCCAAATACAATACAAATGGAGAAGTATACGAAGAACTTCCCACAGAGTTTCGTAGAACAGTGAATATGACGCCATATGTAGATGATAGACCATTGTAGCTCCATGATAGGAACATATAGACTTTCAAAGGAGCCAGTCGCCATTACTCAGTAAGCATCAGGTTAGCAACTAAGTCCAGCATTAGTGCCCATCATCATATACTTCTTAAGTTTAGATGCTTCGTCCATCTAGAAGTAGTTAAAACTTTTTGACTAGAGCACCATGACCAACATAGATTTCATAAGAACCCTATGGTCTCTCCTCCCAAATGCATCAAACTGGAGCCATAATGGCACAGTCACTTCGCATCTTCATTTCAGCTGAATAACATGAGTCTCTTAGTAGTTCCCTAGAATCATAGAGACTACTAGGAGAACAATTACTCCAACCAGTCATATACATTAGTCTGAACAAGCAGTCAATAAATATGTGTGGAGCGGATTCCTCATGGCGTAGGTATAATGAACAGCTATTGTAAAGATACAAACCTCTTTTTGGAAGATTATCACAAGTAAATAATTTGTCTATAAGGCAAGTCACACACGCATCTTTACTTTCAGAGAGGTGATTTCCAAATTAATTTTGCATGAAGCCACAAAGTCCCACTATTGTGTAATAGAATCATGAACACCAAATTAATTCAGCCGTGCTATTTTTTGTCTCTCCTTTATTTTTAGTCGTAAACTTTAATCAAATTGTAAGATAAAAAGTTGGAACATGTTTTCTTGTTCAACAATCCATATCTATTATACACCTGAAACTCGTTGGAAATACCCTTTTGCTGATTATAAATTATAATCTTTCCTTACTGTGACATTATATCACTTGTCATAAATTATAAAACTGTCAGGATTTTGAGGATGTGGATACATGATGCAAGTAACCTGGTATGCAAACGGAGGAAAGCACCTCACACAACACTTGATGCTTGGAAGGTCAACAGAATGATTAATCTGCAGGAATATTTTATGGAGCCTTTAGTACCATGTAAGTAGGAAGAGTCTCTATTGCTATCTCATGATCCCTAACACCCTCTTTGCTAACAGTTTAGTCTCCTGATAGGTAATTCTCTGGAGCGCATAGCTACCCCCCAAAAGAAATCCTGTGATCATTCACCTCTAAAGAAATCTCAAAGCCTCACTGATCCAGCCCCTATGATGAAAGACATACCCAATAACTTTTCGGATCCAGGTTATTCCTTCTACAGAAAACTTCTACTGAGACTATGACACAAACAGATAATTCTGAGGTTCTGAAAGCTGATACATCATATGAAGGGATAAATAAGGAGTTACAATCTTTAAAGGTTTCAAAAGCTGATACATCATATGAAGGGATAATTAAGGAATCAAATACTTTGGAGATTTCAAGTTCTGGTTTGGACATACTGGACCAGGTAATCAAGTATGTTTAAGCTTTTATTGAGCAACGCTTGGTTGTACTTTACCATATGTCTCTGGTACTTCCACTTCACCAGCGGCTTTAAATCTTGCACTCTTGGTCAGAGATATTTAATCTCTATTTTCTATACAGGAGATTGGGTCAGCTGAAAAGGACAACGGCATTGAAGGTATCACCATCTTCTTGTTTGCAATGTGCAATTTTTCCTCTGTTTTGATTTTTAAGGAACAGTTGAAGACTAGGTTCTCATTCATCCTTTTGTTATGTTGCAGCTGATGGTTGGTCAACAAGAACTAGGTAAGGTTGAAAGGGACATTCTAATGGTGCTCGTTCTTATCGTTTGCTTCAATGTCGTTTTTCTTTTGCAGGGTAGTAGCTCAGTATCTATGCCGTAGTCTGCTTGATCTTAATGGTCAGAAACAGAAGAAGATTCAGGGTTTGGCACAAATCCTTGAAGGGCAAACAAGAGCAAAATGTGCTAGGTTTTTCTGTGAAACTTTGGTAGGAACCGACTTTACCCTTTATATCCTTTACGATTATGTATAATCTGTGCGAGTTTAGCAAATGACTGTCATCACGCATGTCAATCACCAAAGGACGAAAATGTTTGTTGGTGAATAGTGTATATGAATACTTTGGTTGCTGGTGATCAAGATAAAACATAAGATCACAAGAAAAAAAAGGAAAACAGTTGGAACAAAAAATTTAAGTGAAAACCCAGATAAAAACCATGTTCAACAATGGATATTCTTCTATACTATTTTCAGATGATTCAGAATCCAAGATGACGGCTATTTATATGCCCCCCTAGAAACCCTAAACTAATTAGGATAAGTTGTTGGAGAATCCCTTGAATCTCTCTCCTCGTATTATTAGTTATTATTAGAGAAGATTTTGTTATTATTAGAGAGATGTTTCTATCTTCATTTAGTTTTCTTTCCATAAAGTTCTCCTTTATTCAAGGATGAATATTGATTGTAATAAAGTTCTCCTTGATTCAAGGATGGACATTAATTGTATTTCTTCTATTTAAACCAGCCTTGGGGCTGAAGAATAAACAATGAAGCATTCACCACTTGTCTTCTAATATGGTATCAGAGCCATGTTCCCTAACTTGGGGTTTGTAAAGTTTTTTTAAACCCGTTTCTCCAACCCAATTAGGCTCTCAATGGCCGATTCCAATAGATGGCGGCATGCCCTTCACCGGCTCAACAAACAACGACAACTCCTCCACGACAGAAGGCGGAGCAGGCCGCGGGAACGGCCCAA
Organism: Iris pallida; assembly: GCA_029216955.1. Lineage (NCBI taxonomy): Eukaryota > Viridiplantae > Streptophyta > Magnoliopsida > Asparagales > Iridaceae > Iris > Iris pallida. Next base: position 2,527,017 of record JANAVB010027598.1, on the reverse strand, counting down.
CAGGCCATGGCGATGGTGGTGGGTCGCAGCACTAGCAACGGCGGAGGTGCTGGTCGCGGCAACGGCGGAGGCGCTGGTCACGGTGCTAGCGGCGGTACTGGATGTGGCGATGACGACAATGGAGACGAAAGTCCTTTTGAAGACAACTTCAACGAAAGTAAGAAGTCTGACAAACCTTGGTGTGATCACTGCAAACGCGCATGGCATACGCGTGAAACATGTTGGAAGCTCCATGGCAAGCCTCCGAACTGGAAGAAGAAAGGTGGTAATGAGGGTCGTGCATTCCAGGCTATTATTTCAGATCAAGGGCAGCAATCTTCTTCAACTCAGCTTTCACTCACGACGGAACAACTAGACAAACTGTTCAAAATTCTCGAATCTCAAACTCCTCCTCGCTCTATAGCACAACAAGGTAATTCTACTCTTCTTAGTGTCAGTCCCAACCACACTTGGATAGTAGATTCAGGTGCAACCGATCACATGACAAGTGAATCTACTCTGTTTTCTTCACATAGTCCCTCTGCAGGGAATCAAAAAATAAAAGTCGCAGATGGCTCCTTTTCAGCCATTGCAGGTAAAGATTCAGTTGTGTTGTTCCCGATGTTGACTCTTAAAGATATCCTTCATGTTCCAAACCTATCTTGTAGCGTAATGTCTGTCAGTAAATTAGTCTAAGAAAAAAAATTGTCAAACTCACTTTTTCGGTTCTCACTGTGTCTTTCAGGATTTGAACTCGGAGAAGATGATTGGCAGTACTAAGGAGAATGGAGGACTCTACTACTTCGATATTGGATCTAAATCACAACTACCTTCCAAACCGATAAGTTCCTGCTTTTGAGTCTTTTCGTGTTTCAAATAATAATGACAATATTATATTATGGCATTTACGATTAGGCCATCCTAGTTTTCGCTATTTAAAACACTTGTTTCCTAAGTTATTTCGTAATAAAGATTTGTCTTTGTTTAAATGTGAGGCATGTGAATTTGCAAAACATCATCGTTCCCATTTTTCAATACAACCTTATAAACCATCAAAACTTTTTTCTGTTATTCACAGTGATGTTTGGGGCCCTAATCGTACAAGTACACTTTCTCACAAAAAATAGTTTATCACATTTATAGATGACCATTCAAGAGTATGTTGGGTGTACTTGTTAAAGGAAAAATCTGATGTTTGTCAGGCTGTAAAGGATTTTTTTAAAATGGTGCAAACTCAATCTCAGACCACTATTCAAGTCTTTAGAAGTGACAATGGCAGCGAATACTTTAACACAATTTTGGGTGATTTTTTTCTTCAAAATAGAATTGTACATCAAAGTTCATGTCCTAATACTCCTCAACAAAATGGAGTTGCAGAAAGAAAAAAATAGACACTTATTGGAGGTGTCTAGAGTTTTACTCTTCTCAAATAAAGTACCAAATTATTTGTGGGGTAAAGCAATTTTAACTGCTACATATTTAATTAACAGAATGTCCTCTAAAGTTCTCAATTTTCAAACTCCAATTCATGTTTTCAAAGAATGTTTTCCTTTGACTCGTGTTTCAACTGATTTGACATTAAATTTTTTTGGTTGCACAGTATTTGTTCATTGTAGTGCCCCGTCCCTACATCGTGTCCCGTTTCCGTCTACGGGGTGCGCGAGAAAGGAACATTGTCACTATCGATTCGGTCGAGACAGATAGGTCGGAATCGGCTAAGTCGATCGAATATGAATGGTTGAATTAAGATCTATTCCACGTTATGGAATGGCTTCTTCGGAATCAAGTCCCATATTCAGCGGGTTGCGCCTCGAGGATTGGCTCTGCGGCTGAGTCGGGAGAGACCTCCCGTTGCTCTGATTTTCATGCCGTACTTGATTTGGCTTTGGTTTTCGTGAATACGTTTTTCGTGAATATTTTCCGAATGGGTTTTCCTGACTTGCGTTTTCGAGTTTCGCATTCATATCGAAATTTCTTGAATTACACAGTGTTCTAATCAGTTGCTTATGCGATTGCAGGTGACCGCGTAGGTGATAGAGCAGCCAACCGGTCGCTCGCTTGAAACAAGTCTAAGGCGAGTGGCTGACCTCCTTCGTCTCGTCCCTCTACTTCAAAAATCAATATGTGAAGTGAAATGAATGCTTGCCATAATAGTGTAGAATCAAAGAAATCTTGACACGATTCTTCACGAAACACTTGCTATCAAACTGCCGAATTTGAAATCGAAAACATGCTTCCTTATGCAATTCTACTTAGCCTATGCAAAACAATGAATGAATCGATTAACATTTATCGCAACGATATGGCTAAGTGAGTAAATCGACTAAGTTCATAACAAAGACTGCAAAACGGTTATTGGACAACTTGTCGACAAGGTGTAGTTTCCTCGAACGGTTGCCTAGGCTAAGGGACCGATTCAGTCCGGGAGGAACGGGTATAGCAAATGCCTGCCTCACATCGGCGTGGGTTATGCGGGGACTTTCGCACAGGGCTCGCTACCCGCCGCGAAAGGGTCCCGTCTAACCCAGCTATAGTCCGCGATGGCTTGACATTGCCAGTGGCCTTCACACCCTTTCACTGCTTAACAAATGCACGTGACACGGGATGAACATGATAGTTGCTTAATGTTATACAATTTCATATGCTTGCCTCAAAACATGTTAACATGCAAATCGAGCAGGATGGTTAGAAAGATCACAGAAATAGCTAGCTAATATGTTTATGGAACTTCTTGAATCAAATGCAGAGCTTGGATTTTAATTAGCCATTCGCCAGTACATGTGATCGTACTGATCCTCGCTCTTTGCAGGTCCCGCGAACCAGGAAGGACGTGCCAACTAGCTCGGCGACGTTCGTGATTTTGAAGCTTCGGCCGTGCGTCGAAGACTTGTCCCGCACCTCCACTTTTGAAGACTCTCAACAGTCCAAGGAACATGGCTCAGCGTCCCTCCCATCCAGGTCACTGGAGTACTTTGTTGTATATTGAGGGATGTGTGCAATGTATGGAACGGCTATCTCATCGGCACTCTTTTGTTATCGAGTCATGTTGTAGCCCGCGCGGCATGAGTCTTGTACTGGAGTCTGTAAAAGATGTTCATTATCAATAAAGATCAAAATTTCCTTTACTTAATGTGTGATTCAATTTGTCTGCGTACTCTCTTAGATCTCGTGTCTCGGATTACCTTATGACTATGCTTTGTGCGATCGCAAATTAGGTTCGCACGACATCACGTTCGAGGGAACGACTGTCGATTCGACGGAATCGGGGCGTGACATAATGGTATCAGAGCACGACTTTACGTCCTTGGCCTCCAGTGTCGAGTTTCTAGTCTCCAACCGTTGACCTCGTGTCGATGAGATAAGTTGTTCCGTACGCTGAATCCATGACATTTTCTGAAACTAACGAGAGTTGCCTTTCTTTTTCCTGCAGTTGCGGGAGCTCGGGCCGAGGACGAGACGAGCGCTTCCAGCGGCTTGTGTACATCCAGACCCGAGCATTCCGTCAACCTAACGAGAATGACGCCTACCGTAGTCGGACCTTCCGGCGACCCGATGCAGCGAATGCTGCAAATGCTTGAAATGCAGCAACGCCAAAACGAGCTCCATCGTCAGCAAGCGGAGGCTCGTCAGACTCAATTTGAGAATCGGTTCGAGGCACAATTCAAGCTGCAGCAGCAGCAGCTGAATACCCTCCAGCAAATCGTACAATCGGTCGTGGGCAACAACAATAATTCAACGATGACGCCTGCCGTGACCGAGCTTGCGGTTCGATCCAACGAAGCTGAACCGGAGGCGTCCGTGCTCTCACATTCGGCATCGAGAAGTTCTAACTTCGACGTGTCAAAATTCACAAAAAGCTGCCACACTTCCTTCAACGGCACAGAAGATCCTTCGGTGGCGATCGACTGGTTGGAGGAGCTCGAAGATAAGTTCGAGCGTCTGGGTGTCAAGAACTCGAAGAAAGTCGCATGTGCTCAACTTCTACTTCGAATGAACACGCACGACTGGTGGACTGTGCAGAAGCGGGTTATTCGACGTGAAGACGGGAAGACGGCGATCTCCTGGGCTACATTCAGAAATGCGTTCGAGACCGAATATCTTTCTGCAGCCGTGCGACAGGAAAAAGAAAATAAATTTATACAGTTGAGGCAAGGGAATATGACAGTGCGACAATATACGGCTGAATTCAACAAACAGGCCAAATTTGATGGAGACTATCTACCTACCACTGCAAGTCGAGCTCAACGATTTAAAGTGGGCCTGCGTTCCACTATCCGTGCTCACGTTTCGGTGCCTGAATACAAAACTATGGACGAGGCACTCAACCATGCCCTCCGTCTGGAGTCCGAGTATACTCCTGCTACTACCGGCGCTGTTCACTTTAATAACAAACGCCATAGTAATGCGAGAGACAACAACGCACACAAGCATCAAAACCGTGGCAACGGAGGCGGCAACCAGACGAAGGATCGAGTAGTCTGCACTTTCTGCCATAAGGAGGGACACATGGCCAACGAGTGCCGATTGAAGAACGGTGCGTGCTTTAGGTGCGACCGAACGGACTAAATCGCACGAAATTGTCCGGAGAAGCCAAACCAGCGCCCCCAACAACACCATCAGAACCGAGGCCAAGTACCTCGGGCTCCACCGACCGCACAACAGAATGGCCAAGACCGTCGCCCCAATGCTCAGGGCCGCGTCTATGCCATGACTCGAGACGAAGCATTCGCATCTGACACAGTCGTGACAGGTATACTGCAATTCAATAATAAACCTGCTCGTGTATTGTTTGATTCAGGTGCCACGCATAGTTTTATATCGGCGGACTTCGCCGTCGAGCACAAATTTTTTCTGACACCGTTGGGCCTCGATCTCGCTGTTAACGTACCGTCGGGCACGCCACTACTTGCAAATTTAGTCTGCGGAGACGGAATCATCTGTATAGGTGGTCAAAAGATCAGTCTTGATGCGATAGTTCTAGATATTAAGGACTACGACATCATTCTGGGGATGGATTGGCTCGGTCCGTGCAACGCAACCATAGACTGCGTTGAAAAGATGGTCACATTCCGTATACCTGGAGTGCCTGAATTCTGCTACTCGTGTGGTGAGGCGTCGCCGACCTGCATGGTGATCTCCGCAATATCTGTTCGACGGATGCTGCATTCCGGGTGCGAAGGCTATCTAGCTTCCGTTCGAGACATGCGACAAGATGGTGCAAATGTAATGTCCCAAATTCGTGATACGTATTTAGTGTACGTATACGTGTTTTGGACCCATATTTTATTTAGTCATGATTAGTTATCTTAGTTTATTTTGCACTGGCTTGGTTTTATTGGCATTGATAGTTTAAATAGTCTTAATGGTTCATTGGTTTATTTTGGATTAGTGAGGCTTGGTTTATTTCATGATTCATTTGGTTTAAATTGCTAGAGAGAGAGAGTTTATTGGCCTTGACTTGGTTCACCTTGGTTTATCTTGGCTTGGTTTATTCCTGGGGTTGGTTTGGTTCGGCTAGGCTTGGTTGCCTTGGTTCATCAAGAACCAAGGGGTGAACCCCCTACCTACCACCACCCATAGTATTTATTACCCTTTCTCCTTCTCTCTCTTCATTAATATCTTCTTCTTCTCCACCATTAACTCCTGCACCTACCAGAGAGAGGGAGAGAGAGGTCTAGGCAAGTGCAACTTGCTTCATGAAGGAACTCTAATTTTATTGCTTCATTCTCTTCCTTACAGCATTTTAACTTACTTTAGTACTTGGCATTTCCACTTTCTATGGCTAGATTCTTGTAGATCTAAGTTTATACTATTTTCGGATTTCTTGGGTTTTGATCTACCTAATCTTGTTATTTCCGAGTTTTGATGGTTCCATGTTGAAGAGAATTTCGTTCTACCCCATTTTGACCTATGGAAGTTCGGATTTGGGCTCCGGATGATAGAGTTATGCAGCTTGGAAGCCATGGCTTATGGTGTACTTCTTCTCGGAAATTTGGAGAAGAAGCACAGTCCCGAGCCGCATGGTGTACTTGACCGCATGAACATTCATGCGGCAAGTCAGTTCCAACCGCATGCACTATTGCCTTGACTTGACCGTGTGACAAGTTCATGCGGCAAGTATTCCCGGCCGCATGGGACCCAGTCAGTTCAGCCGCATAGGGCTGAGGACCTTATCCTGCCGCATCAGCTTCTCTTGGCCGCATGAGTTGGACCCAGCCGCATGTGCACAGCCTTGACGAGCCGCATGAACCAGACTCACTCGCTGGCCGCATTAGTCCTACATCCGCCAGCCGCATGGGATCCTGAACCTTATAAGCCGCATGAACACCCCCCCCCCCGTCAGCCGCATAAGCAATCACCTTGACCCAGCCGCATGGGGCTCGACTTGGTTGAGCCGTATGGACTCATTTCCGCCAGCCGCAGGAGTACCCTTGCCTTTCTGGCCGCATGTGTCTTACCCTTCTCTTGGCCGCATGAGTTCGATTTATTCCAGCCGCATGAGAATCCCTCTCCTGCGAGCCGCATGGGTCCTTAGTTCCCCCGACTCGCATGAATCTCTCCCCAGCCGCATGAACCCGACTCCTTCCCCAGCCGCATGAGATCCATCCTGGCCGCATGTGCCTTAGCCGCATGGCTCTTCTATAGCCCTGTATATTGATATTTTATTAGATATTTAACGTCCATTTTATATCCTTACGCTTTTTGTCCTGAACTTGAAAATCATGAATTCATTTGATATGTTTGGAATTGATAATTGAGCATGACGTGATAGTGACCCGTAGTGGTGCACTCCTGACATAATAACCTGACATGACCTGATAGTGGCCCGTCGTGGCGCACTCCTGACTAGTACACTTGATATGATAAACCTGACATGATTATCTCGAATAGCTGTTGCGACGGCTACCTGACATGACATGACCTGTATAATTAATCTGGACACCGTGGACGATTGTGCTTGTACAAATAATCCAGTCCTGTCTTGCATCATGTCTAGGAGGGGACTCCTGAGTACCACGGTCGGGAGTACCTACTGAAATGGACTAAGGTTAATGACTAGTATAATTCACTAGACATGAAGAGATGTTCCCCAGTTACAGGCGATCCCGTTATCCTGGCCGCAAATGTTTGGACTTGTAGCCTGCCGACGAGTAGGGTACATTTTCAGCCCACTGTTATGTGGGGCACCCACCATTGTCACTTAAATGATTGAACTCTATTGTCACTCTAATGCATTGTACTCTCTAAATTGTCACTATAATGTTCGCCTGGATAACCTGGATAGCTGCAGGGCCTGTGACTACTTGGAGCATCTCATTGCATCTTGCTAGTAACTAGGATTGTGATAACCCTAGTTAGTTAATGTAGAAAGCCGTAGGCAATGATTGGCCGTGATTGATTGGATGGAGTCTAGTCCAGTATAGTATTGTCTAGAAGTGATTGATTGCAAGATTGTACCAGAATGATTGAATTATTGTCACTCCAGATTGTTACTATAATGATTGTACTCTTCATTGTCGCTTTTATCATTGTACTCTCTCCTTTTCACCTTAATGATTGTCACCTTTAGCAATAAATGATCAGAGACTAAGTTCTGTTCAGGCGAAGGATTACAATCTCGGTCCTTGTTTGGTTTAAGGATTGTAACCTGGCTTCCGGAATAGTACCTTCGTTTTCTCTTCATATATTGTCCAGCTATATTTTATTTAGCATGATTCTCCAGTTATTTTACGTCAATGATGCTTCTCTTAATTATTTTTCCTGATTGGGGCAAGTGCATTGGTAGTGCACAAACCTCAATCTGCGTTACTTATTGTTGTTTTGTTACATGTTGAATGATAATGATTTGTTGGTTTTAGTTCTTAAGTGAAGCCTCCTTTGTGGCACTTGCTCTTTCTGGGGTCTGACCCAGCTGGTTTTGTATGGCCAGATACCGGAGCAGCACCAAAGGATCTCCCTGCTTTTCCAGCCCGATGGTGGTCACCAGGCGTAACCAGGACATCGAGTGGGTTTCTTTTGTTCTCCCACTGTAATATTGTAAATTATTCTTTTGAGGCGTTTAGCCGACGAGCAAGTGTTAGCTCGATTGTACTTACTTACTGTCTGCCTACGGGCTGTAACATGATTGACAAGCCCCGGGGGTTGATCATGTATGACTGAACTCTTGCTAGTCCTCACATTTTGTAACGACTAGCTTCATGATCATTCCGAATATGTAATGTATGGGACGCCTTACTATTGTGTATTTGGTGGTCTGACATCTTGTAACTATTATTAGTTGGTTGAGATTGAGACAATAGGCTACTTTATGACCTTAAGAGACTGATGGATTGTAGTGAAACCCTCACATATCTAGACAGCCGTGACCGTATAGCGGTGTGGATTCCATTCCGTTATACGTAGCTGGCTATGTCTGCCCCCGCTCTCCAGTATTCTGGTTCTGGGGCGTGACAGCAAACGCGGGTCAGACCGACGTTGTGGCAGAATTTCCAGATGTGTTCCCGGACGAGCTGTCCGACATGCCGCCCGATCGAGAGATTGAGTTCACTATCGATACATTTTTCGATACCCGACCGATCTCGAAAGCCCCGTACAGAGTGACCCCTGCAGAGCTTAAAGAACTTAAAAGTACAGTTGCAAGAGTTGCTCGACAAGGAATTCATTCGACCCAGCGTCTCGCCATGGGGAGCGCCCGTGTTGTTCGTCAGGAAGAAGGATGGCTCATTGCGTCTTTGTATCGATTACCGCGAGCTGAATAAAGCCACCGTCCGGAACAAATATCCCCTGCCCCGCATAGACGATCTGTTTGATCAGCTGCAAGGAGCCACGGTGTTCTCTAAAATTGATCTGCGTTCGGGTTACCATCAACTCAAGATCAAGCCGGACGATGTTCCGAAGTCTCCCTTTCGCACTCGATACGGCCATTACGAGTTTCTGGTAATGCCGTTCGGCCTAATGAACGCCCCTGCTGCTTTCATGGATTTGATGAATCGGGTGTTCCGACCATTCCTCGACAAGTTCGTAGTAGTCTTTATCGACGATATACTCGTCTACTCGAAGAATAGGCAGCAACATACTGAGCATCTACGGACCGTGCTTCAGACCCTTCGAGAAAATCAACTATATGCGAAGCGAAGCAAGTGAGAATTCTGGCTGAACAGCGCCCCGTTCCTCGGACACATCATTTCAGCTGAAGGCATTGCAGTCGATCCAAAGAAAGTTGAAGCCGTTGTCGATTGGAAACGACCAACGTCCGTCGGCGAGATTCGAAGTTTCCTTGGCTTGACGGGATACTACCGACGCTTCGTGAAAGACTTCGCGAAGATCGCATCGCCTCTGACTCGCCTCACCCAGAAAGGAGTCGCATTTGAATGGTCAGACGATTGTGAAGCTTCATTCCAAGAATTAAAACAACGGCTCGTCTCGGCCCTGATACTCGCACTTCCAAAAGGGACCGAGGGTTTCCAGATATTCAGCGACGCGTCCGGTCAGGACTTGGGGTGTGTACTGATGCAGCGAAACAAGGTGATATCTTTTGCTTCCCGACAGCTAAAGCCGCACGAGAAAAACTACCCTACTCATGACCTGGAGTTAGCGGCGATTGTGTTCGCGTTGAAATTGTGGTGTCACTATCTTTATGGCGTGGCGTGCACGATCTATACCGATTACAAGAGCCTCAAGTATCTATTCACGCAGAAGGAACTGAGCTTGCGGCAAAGGCGTTGGCTTGAACTGATCAAGGATTACGACTTGACTATTGACTATACGCCGGAAAAGGAAAATGTTGTGGGACGCTCTGAGTCGGAAGTATATCGCCTCGCTATCCATCGACCGCAGACTGCTACGCGACCTAGAAGAGATGGGCATCGAACTCCGATTCCGATTCAGGAATGTGCAGTTGGCAAAGTTGCAGTTAGAGCCGAGCCTGCAAGAAAAGATCAAGACCGCTCAGAAGGACGATCCGTACCTGAAGAAGATGCCAGAGCTAATCTCGACGGGTAGGACGACCGACTTTGCGGAAGACGAAACTGGCATGCTTCGATTGAAGGGTAGGCTATGCGTTCCGGACGATTCAGAACTCAGAAAGGAGATATTGTCGGAGGCGCACTATGCGAAGTACACCTTGCACCCCGGTAGCACAAAGATATGCAAGGACCTCCGCAGAAACTTCTGGTGGCACGGAATGAAAAGAGATATGGCACTCTTCGTGTCATAATGCATGGCCTGTTAGCAGGTGAAAGCTGAGCACCAGAGACCGGGCAGGGAGATGCAGAATCTGGCGATTCCGGAATGGAAATGGCAGCACGTGTGCATGGATTTTATTGTTGGTATGTCGAAGACGCCGCGAGGAAATGATGCCATCTGGGTCATCGTCGATCGACTAACCAAGTCAGCGCACTTTATTGCCATCAAAGTTACTTGGAGCGTTGATCGCCTGGCACAGATTTATCTTGATGAGATAGTACGGCTGTACGGAGTTCTAGTATCCATCGTCTCTGATCGGGATTCACGGTTCATGTCGCGATTCTGGAGTAGCCTTCAATCGGCGCTGGGTACCAAGTTGCAGTTCAGCTCAGCTTACCATCCTTAGACCGACGGCCAAACGGAGCGCGTCAATCAGATTCTCGAAAACATGCTACGGCTCTGCGCAATTGACTTCAAATCAAGCTGGGATGTTCATCTACCTCTGGCTGAATTTGCATACAACAATAGCTATCAATCCAGCATTCAAATGGCGCCGTATGAAGCCTTGTACGGACGAAAGTGCTGGTCACCCATTTGCTGGGACGAAGTCGGAGAGCGGCAGATTCTCTGCCCGGAACTGGTGGAACAGACTGTGCAAAAAGTTCGGCTCATTCGGAAAAGATTAAAGACCGCGCAGAGTTGTCAGAAAAGCTACACGGACGTTCATCGTCGACCCCTCGAGTTTCAAGAAGGCGATCACGTATTTCTCAAAGTGTCGCCCATGCGAGGAGTTACTCGGTTCGGCGCAAAGGGAAAGTTGAGTCCGAGATTCGTTGGACCGTTCGAAATACTCGAGCGGGTCGCCCCAGTGTCCTATAAAATTGCCCTACCGCCGGCGCTTGAAGGTGTACACAATGTCTTCCACGTCTTTCAGTTGCGGAAGTACGTGCACGATTCTAGCCACGTGGTGGATTTTGGCCAGCTGGAGCTGAAGTCCGACTTATCCTACGTTGAAGAGCCAGTTCAAATCTTTGTACGCAAGGATAAGCTGCTGCGAAATCGAGCAATCCCTCACGTCCGCGTCCTCTGGAGGAACCATTCGGTCGAAGAGTCGACGTGGGAGCTTGAATCGGAAATGAAGGAGAAATTTCCTTCATTGTTCTCGTAGAGGTAGGTTCTATTCTTAAGTTTCGAGGACAAAACTTTTTATTAGTTGTTTATGGTGTAGTACCCCGTCCCTACATCGTGTCCCGTTTCCGTCCACGGGGTGCGCGAGAAAGGAACACTGTCGCTATCGATTCGGTTGGGACCGATAGGTCGGAATCGGCCGAGTCGATCGAACGGGAAAGGTTGAATTAAGATCCATTCCACGTTATGGAATGACTTCTTCGGAACCAAGTCCCATATTCAGCGGGTTGCGCCTCGAGGATTGGCTCTGCGGATGAGTCGGGAGAGACCTCCCGTTGCTCTGATTTTCATGCTGCACTTGATTTGGCTTTGGCTTTGGTTTTCGTGAATGCGTTTTTCGTGAATGTTTTCCGAATGGATTTTCGTGACTTGCGTTTTCGAGCTTCGCATTCATATCGAAATTTCTTGAATTACACAGTGTTCTAATCAGTTGCTTATGCGATTGCAGGTGATCACGTAGGTGACAGCGCAGCCATCTGGTCGCTCGCTTGAAACAAGTCTAAGGCGAGTGGCTGACCTCCTTCGCCTCGTCCCTCTACTTCAAAAATCAATATGTGAAGTGAAATGAATGCTTGTCATAATAGTGTAGAATCAAAGAAATCGTGGCACGATTCTTCACGAAACACTTGCTATCAAACTGCCGAATTTGAAATCGAAAACATGCTTCCTTATGCAATTCTACTTAGCCTATGCAAAACAATGAATGAATCAATTAACATTTATCGCAACGATATGACTAAGTGAGTAAATCGACTAAGTTCATAACAAAGACTGCAAAACGGTCATTGGACAACTTGTCGACAAGGTGTAGTTTACTCGAACGGTTGCCTAGGCCAAGGGACCGATTCGGCCCGGGAGGAACGAGTATAGCAAACGCCTACCTCACATCGGTGTGGGTTATGCGGGAACTTTCGCACAGGGCTCGCAACTCGCCGCGAAAGGGTCCCGTCTAACCCAGCTATAGTCCGCGATGGCTTGACATTGTCAGTTGCCTTCACACCCTTTCACTGCTTAACAAATGCACGTGACACGGGATGAACATGATAGTTGCTTAATGTTATACAATTTCATATGCTTGCCTCAAAACATGTTAACATGCAAGTCGAGCAGGATGGTTAGAAAGATCACAGAAATAGCTAGCTAACATGTTTATAAAACTTCTTGAATCAAATGCAGAGCTTGGATTTTAATTAGCCATTCGCCAGTACATGTGATAGTACTGATCCTCGCTCTTTGCAGGTCTCGCGAACCAGGAAGGACGCGCCAACTAGCTCGGTGACGTTCGTGATTTTGAAGCTTCGGCCGCGCGTCGAAGACTTGTCCCGCACCTCCACTTTTGAAGACTCTCAACAGTCCAAGGAACATGGCTCAGTGTTCCTCCCATCCAGGTTACTGGAGTACTTTATTGTATATTGAGGGATGTGTGCAATGTATGGAACGACTATCTCATCGGTACTTTTTTGTAATCGAGTCATGTTGTAGCCTGCGCGGCATGAGTCTTGTACTGGAGTCTGTAAAAGATGTTCATTATCAATAAAGATCAAAGTTTCCTTTACTTAATGTGTGATTCAATTTGTCTGCGTACTCTCTTAGATCTCGTGTCTCGGATTATCTTATGACTATGTCTTGTGCGATCGCAAATTAGGTTCGCACGGCATCACGATCGGGAGAACGACTATCGATTCGACGGAATCGGGACGTGACATTCATGAACATAAGAATATTAACAAACTCGAACCACGTGCTATAAAATGTGTTTTTGTAGGGTACTCTCCAACCCAGAAGGGATATAAATGCTTTGATCCAAAAAACAAGAAAATGTTTGTCACTATGGATGTCACATTCTTTGAAAACAAACCTTTTTTTGATGATACTTATCTTCAGGGGAGAACTTAAAGGAAGACTCATTTGAAACTGAGAACATAAGTTTTTTAAATAACTTGTCCTTGCCTATTTCACAAAATTCTAAGACATGTAATTCTGCACCAACAGAAAATGGCCATGATTCATTATCTGAACCTACTACTATTATGAGTAAGGAACTCGATGAATCCGAGCCTAAACTTTCTCATGAAAAAAACAAAAACAATGAGAATTTTGAAGATGATAGTAATAATGAACTAATTGAAATGCCACAAAATAAATTGTCATCTAAAGAGGACAGGTTCGAAGTAGGAAACAAGACTTGGAAAGGAAAAGTGTTTGTGAGAAAGAACCATAAAGAAAAGGACGTGTCCACATCTCAACACTGCCATGAATCTGAACCGGAGAATAATCAACCTCCTCAGAAAAGAAAAAGTAAGTCTGTCTATGTTTCTGAGAGTCGTATCATGTATCCTGATATAGATGATCCCATAGCAGTTAGAAAACCTGTTAGGTCTTGCCTAAATATCCTATGTCCGATTTTATATCATATTCAAACTTGTCTTCATCTTTTTCTGCCTTCACCTTCCAATTGTCTAGTGTAGAGATTCCAAAGAATGTACATGATGTCCTAGAAGTTCCAAAGTGGAGGAAAGCTGTATTTGAGGAGATAAAAACTCTTGAAAAGAACAAAACTTGGAGCATCATGACACTACCAGTTGGTAAGAGGACCGTGGGATGTAAGTGGGTGTTTATTGTGAAGTACAATTCAGATGGGTCAGTTGAAAGGTATAAGGCTCGCTTGGTGGCTAAGGGTTTCACTCAAACTTATGACATAGATTACTCAGAGACTTTTGCTCCTGTTGCAAAATTGAACACTATCAGAATACTTTCATCTCTTGCGGCTAACCTGGATTGGCCTCTACATCAGTTGGATGTTAAAAATGCCTTCCTCAATGATGATCTAGAAGAAGAAGTATACATGGATAGTCCTGGTTTTGAAGACAAATTCGGATCAAAGGTATGCAAGTTGAAGAAGTTTCTTTATGGCTTGAAGCAATCTCCTAGAGCATGGTTTGAAAGGTTTACTCAGTCTATGAAGAACCAAGGGTACACTCAAGGACAAGCTGATCACACTTTATTGACCAAATTCTCCTCTGGCGGAAAATTTGCTGTCTTGATTGTTTATGTAGATGATATTGTACTCACTGGGGATGATACCGTTGAAATGAGAAGAGTAAAAGAGAGACTTGCTACAGACTTTGAAATCAAGGACTTAGGATCCTTGAAATACTTTCTTGGTATGGAGGTTGCTCGATCAAAGAAAGGAATTGTGGTTTCACAACAGAAATACATTTTCGATCTATTGCGAGAAACATGAATGAGTAGTTGTCGACCAGCCGACACCCCTATGGATTCTAATGCAAAACTTTGGGGATAAGAAAATGTTCCTGTTGACACCGGAAGATACCAGAGGTTGGTGGGTAAGCTAATTTACTTGTCCCATACTAGACCTGACATTGCCTTCTCAGTCAGTGTAGTGAGTCAGTTTATGCATTCTCCTTATGAGGAACATCTTGAGACAGTTTATAGAATACTGAGATACTTGAAGGCCAATCCCGGAAATGGTTTATTTTTTAAGAAGACTAGTGAAAGAAATGCGTCTATCTTCACTGATGCAGATTGGGCAGGTTCAGTCACAGACAGAAGATCAACCTCTGGATATTGTACCTATGTATGAGATAATCTTGTGACATGGAGAAGCAAAAAACAAGGAGTTGTAGCAAGAAGCAGTGCAGAAGCCGAGTTTAGAGCTATGGCTCAGGATATTTGTGAAGGACTATGGATTCAAAGAGTCATAGAGGAGCTTAAGATGAAAATTGAGCTCCCATTAAAATTATATTCTGACAGTAAAGCTGCCATAAGCATAGCCCACAACCCGGTTCAGCATGATAGAACCAAACATATTGAGATTGACCGTCACTTCATAAAAGAGAAATTAGAAGCTGGAATCATATGTCTACCATTTGTGACCTCTAGTCAGCAAACTGCGGACATCTTAACCAAAAGCTTGGCAAGACCCGTCTTTGAGCATTTGATAAGCAAGTTGGACATGATAGATATCTATGCACCAACTTGAGGGGGGGGGGGGGGGGGGGGGGGAGGGGGGTGTTGGAGAATCCCTTGAATCTCTCTCCTCTTATTATTAGTTATTATTAGAGAAGATTTTGTTATTATTAGAGAGATGTTTCTATCTTCATTTAGTTTTCTTTCCATAATGTTCTCCTTTATTCAAGGATGAATATTGATTGTAATAAGTTCTCCTTGATTCAAGGATGGACATTAATTGTATTTCTTCTATTTAAACCAGCCTTGGGGCTGAAGAATAAACAATGAAGCATTTACCACTTGTCTTCTAATATAAGTAATAGCCAAAATCGCCAAAATATCCCTCTAGTAATTTTTTGTCTATATAAAATACAATATTCACCTAAACAATTCGGGTTGGGCACAAAATAACTCAACTCTGCTCGTTGGACTCAGCTTTGCTTCGGAAGGGTCTTACTGTTTGGTGTAACTGAACCGACTGGGTATCAGATGATTTAACAAGGATTAAAACATCCCAATATCTGAGCTGGGTGCCAATTCTGCTTCTTAGGACAGTTAATACCATTTTGGTTAGTGAGATTTATAGTACTAATGCATTGAGCTAGACCTATCTTGTGTCACTTTTCAACCATTTAGCTAGTACTGAACGGTGCTTGGACCAGATTTATAGGGAGCGGTGTTGTGCAACACGCGGAGCGACACGACAGTACCCTTTTCAATGACGAGAAATCTACAAAGCACAAATACCAAATTAATAGCGAAACAAAACACACAAGATTACGTGGTTCGGTCAAACTCGACATATTCCACAAAGCAAAGGGAAGAAATACTTTATTGAATCAATCAAGAGAAACCTTACAAAAAGTAACTACCGCGAACCACAAACAACCAACCTGCCTTAATGAGGCTTCCAACAAGTACTCTCATTCTCTCTCTTGTAGACTCCTTTAATAGCTTCCTAGCAAATCCTAGAAAAACCCCTTCCTCTCAAGAACTCTCTCAAGCACTTAAGATCTTTTGCTACCAACCCTAAGGGCCGATAGAGCCTTAAATAGGGCTATCAACCTTAACCTACGTCAGGAACAATCCGAACCGTTGAAACTGTAGCTTTAGATCTGAACCGCTCAATAGATAGAACAGTTTCTGACCCGCTGGTATGCCGCCGACATGCTGTAGTGAGCATAAACGCCCCACAATTGTTGGATGATATCTACACTTTGTGGCATACCAACGATATACTGGCAATATGTCCTCCCCCGGGACTTCTCCGATTTCTTGGACGATGTCCGTCACACTCCTTAGTGAACACGAGCCATATCCAACTAGTGGGTCCATCATATATGCCAAATGCTTAATTAGAGATGTTAGCATTTTGAATCAAAGTTGCGGCCTTATTTCTTAAGTTACATGTTATGCTTCTTGTTCCTTATGATGTAATGCATATTTGAGGTTGTTGTTCGACTTTCCTAGTTTAGCACTCTTCGTATTCCCAATCTGAAAGGTTGGTATACTGTGATTCTCTTTCTAAAATAATCTTAACATCTTGTGCATGCTTTTAGAATGGACTATTACTTCAAGAATTTAGGACTAAGAACCCAGAACTATTTAATTTAGGCTAAGCAATTGCAATTTGGCATATCGAGGCAGTCATCCTAAATTCCATAACTACTTATCTTGAATGCATACCAAAAGATGTGCATTCAACTTTGTTAAAGAGTGGCATTTGTTGGCATTGTTAGCTGTATGGTTGTAAAAATGTTACAAAATCTTATTTCCTGTTATTTCCAGACATGGCAAAAACTTCACTCTTTCATTCTCTGTCTCTTTTACGCTTTGCAGACACTGAAGAGCCATGACTACATAGATGTTAAGCAGGATCACCCTTACTCAGACATTATTATATCGGCAACTCCTCGACTCGAAGCCTTTTTCAAGAATCAATAGTACACGTGTGGTGAGTTCTTGAGACTCAGATTTTGCAACCACCTTGTAGATTTCCTGGTGGTAATGTTGAGAACAGAAATGATAAATATGTATATATTGGTCTTGCCAACTAAAGATGATGGTCACTAGCTAACCTGAAGGCAGAATTTTCTTTTGATCATGAAATTTTGAATGGTGGGCATCCATTATGTCCTTGTGGAGACGAGCAATGAAGCAGGAAATCAATGTTTGTGAAACTATTTGGAATTCTAGGAATTCAGTTGCATAGTCTCTGGTGGTCTTCATTAGAGTACTGGGATTTTGCTGTTTAGGATGCTGATACAGAAGCCATTAATTAAAGATGTTAATTAGACCTGTCAATTGTGTCGGCCCGGCACCGGCCTGAAAAATTGGTCCATGTGTCGGCCCGGCCCGGCCCCATATATTGGGTGCCGGGCCATGTATATTGGTCCATAATATAGGCCCGATCTGAAGCTCGATCCGGTTGCAACATCCCCAGTACAATCTCTTTGATTTGTTCCAAATCCTAGCAGCTAACAGCAGTGATTGTCACTTTCACAAGGAAAAGAAAAGAAAAATATGTACACAACACACTCTGCCTTCCAAATATGACTTGTACCACTGCCTAAAGCAACAAGTGCAAGTGGCTGTTATTATTATGATTATATAGTGTAGTAGTGAACTGAATTCAATTGAAATGAAAATGTCTGAACTGAATTGAATTGAAATTCAATTAAATTCATTTCAATATATTAGTTGCAAGCTGCAGCAACAACATACATGCATGCATCCATGAACGATATATGTATATACTAAACTGAATTGAATTAAAATGATGGCCTCCAGTGCGACCGGCCCAGTCTCTTATATTGGGTCGCGTCCGGCCTGGCCCGAAGCCCACCGTGCCGTGGGTCATGTGTCGGGCTGGGCTTAATATTTTCATCCATAGCCCGGCCCGACCCGGTCTGCTACAGTTCATGGGCTCAAGAGGCTAGGTCCGGGCCCGGCTCGGCCCACTCAAATTCGTGTCGGACCGGGCCGGCCCACTTGACAGCTCTAATGTTAATAGTACCGGCTTTATTTTATTAGGTAAAAGATTTAAAATCCAGTTGTTACTTACCTATGTTCATTAGATGCAATATTTGAGGACATTTTTTTTTTTTCCGACTCCCCTAACTTAAGACACTTGGGGTATATTGTGATCATCTTTATAGAATTGTTTGAATATCTTTGTGTTTGCTTTTAGAATGGACCATCACTTGCAGTGAAATTGTTCTGAGATTCGTCGTGGTTGAGCCAGTGAGGAATGATGGAAAATATTTTATTCGGTATTGGGATTGTTTCAGTTATCCAAGTTACATTTTTCTCAGTTTTTAAATTGGCTTCATTGCAACTTGATACCCTCAACTACCATAGTTTTTTAACTAGATACCATAAACCTTTTTACTCGACAACCTGATACGATCAACTATTTAATATTTTTAATTTGATATCTAAAATTTAAAAAATAAAATAAAACTACCTCTCTCTTTCCATCCCAACCCTCCCTTCCCCCTCCGACCACCTCGTCCCTCATCCTTCGCGAACCGGCTGAATTGCCTCGCCTCTATCTGGACCTCCGCCTTCTCCCACTACAAGCGGAGGATCATGGACATGGCCTCGCTTGCGGCGGTGGTCGCCGCGTTCTGCTCTTGGTCTAGCTCCGCGCACAGCTGCTCGATCGTCTACTACTGCCGGGAGAGGGCCTCGCTGAGCACTGCGACTTCTGCTCCTGGTCCAGCTCCGCGCACAGCTGCTCGATCGTCTGCTGCTGCCAGGAGAGGGTCACGTTGAGCACTGCGACCTAGTACTCTACCTCCAAGCACAAGGACACATCGGCAGAGTGGCAGTACCTGCCATAGGGGCTCGCCGATGACGGTGGTTGGGGGGTTCCGGGAGCTTGCGCTTCAGGGAGCAGGTCCAGGTGAGGGTGTCGCAGCTGTTCGACATAACAAAAGGTTGAACGAACTTTTTTGCTTTATTGAACGTATAAGGTATCTGTGTACAAAGAAGTAAGTCCTAAACAGGATATTCTAAGTACGTGGAGAAGAGATTTCTGGGAAAGTGTGACGGTGGAGATCGAGCACTGCAGCGGCTCATTTACTTCGTTGACGATCTGACGACGAATCAACCTTGCTCTGGCTCTCTGGCGCCTTTGATGGAACTCTGGAGTCACCGATCAAGAGGCTGTCTGGAGGAGAAGATCCCTTGGAGGGGGTTGTTCTTCTGTTGGTTGGTTGGTGGATTATTCCTTCTTAGATGAAGGTTGTCGCTCTTTAGTTGAAGGAGAACTCCTTCTATTTATAGAGAACCGAGCACGTATGCGATATGCATTAGGATTCCTGAGATATGAAAGAATCTGCCGTCATTGCACGGTGCGGACTTCTGTGGCGCTGACACGTGACGGACATCGAGATTTCTCTCAATCGAGATCTCTGGTGGTTATCAACATAACCGAAGGAGGTAACACGTGGCGTGTGCCGATTTGCTTGCTCGGATACAGCCGAATAAATCTTAAGATTTTATCCTAGATTTGGAGTCTAATTGATCATCGTCTAAGATTTAAATCAATCTGATATGATATCAATCATGATTTAATCCCAATTTTTTTTACAAGAGGCAGTTTAAACAAACCAATTGGGGTAGACCCATGCTTCCAGCACCTCTGGTGAGGACTAAGTACTGCTGTGCTTCTAGAGCGACGAGTGGACCATGCTTCTGGAGACGACGGAGTCTCTGTGCTTTCAGGCGATGAGTGGACTTGGCTTCGAATGACGACGAGACTTCTGTACATTTAGAGCAACGATGAAGTTGTGTTTCGGAGCAACAGAGTCACTGTGCTGTAGGCGACGAGTAGGCTTGTGCTTCAGGTTGACGAGGTTACTGTGCTTTTGGAGCGACAGGCTGACTTGCATTGGTTGCAGTAGGAGTTTCCAAATCTCTTGTAGAGAAGTGACTTAAGCTTCTAGATCGGAGCAGATGACTGCACCGTGGGAATGGAGATGGTGTGAACATATCACCATCTTGCGCCTCATGTGAACGCATGTAAGTAGATGCGCCTTTGAACTTGAAGGCATTGGCTTTAAAGGAAAGGGTATAACACCCTTGTGTGTCTGGGGTTGGCACAGGCAGGTAGCTGCGCCTCTGGAGTGAAGATACTAGTTTCTGAAGTAAAGAAAAGGGTGGGGCCTACCACCATCTTGCTTCTGAGGTTGGCGCAGGCGAGTAGCTGCGCCTCTGGCTTGAAGGCTTTGGCTTCTGGAGTAAAGAGCGATAAATATCCGCTCTTTAAGGACTTCCCTCTTAATTGCCGCTATAATATGGGACATTTCAAGGGTCTAAGACTGACACTCATCGTGCTGAGTCTTAGGTTCATCCCATTAATGCGAGAATTCTGACCGTCGGCCATGTGGCGTACACTCTGGGTCATTCTCGGTCCTATAAAAGGAAAAGTTCTCCTCTGAAGAGTTGCTATCTTCTTCTTGGCATCCTTCACTACCATACGAGATCCAAACTTAACTTCGAGCGTCGAGCGGCGATCGGCCTTGTATAAGCTGGCTGCTGGTTGAGGCTTTTCTCGTTCATAGGACCATGTTCTTATAGAAGAACTCTGTGTAGAAGAAGCCATTGCTGCCCTTAAGAATTATGTAAATGTCCTCCTCAGGGAGTTCAAATCTGGGCGACGTCTGGGGGATCTTCGAGGTCCTGACGACCTAGGTCATGGGTGGATAGCCAACCCGAAGAGCCACATGTTGTGCTATGTCCTTTCCATTTAGGGCTTCGCGACCTGCTGCGCTCTTTGAAGGCTCGGGCCAATGATTGCTTCAGGAAGCTGCTTGCTTTGGCCGAGTGGCTGATATGCTTTTGGGAGGCTGCGCCCATAAAAAGGTCATAATACGCCTCGATGGAGGTCAATCTTCTGGCATGAAGAAGAAGGGCTGCGCTTTGACGAACACTGAATCCCTTGTAGACCCTTCTAGGCTCTGTCGAATTTGTACCAGCTCCTTTGTAGACGAACATAATTAGTCCTTTTTGTGTAGTCTTGATGTGTCTGTACTAGACTTTGGTAGACATGACACATAAGGGACTTTTTTTCATGTCTTCTATTTTGTCTTTTTAGCCCTTGGGCTGAGCCTTTGTATCATCTGCTCTGTGGCGAAGGGATTTCATCAGCTGAGATTTTTCATGCTTCTACAAGACCCCCTTCAAAGTGTCCCGAACTTGAGTCAAGCTCGGGATACTTTGAACAGAAGCATGAACACGTGGCAGGACTGTACGAGCTGGGTGATGGCTGGTGTCACGCCTTGCTCTTTAACATTAATTTTCCTGAGTCATCATTTCAGTACAAGAGCGCCTGATGACTTCTTGATATTGGAGCCTCTTGTATCTTTGCAGGGATTGCGAATCTCTTTGGCAGAGGAGGTTCGGAGTCACGTTCCTTCGGTCACTCGCAGTACTGTCATCTAACATGGAGTGGAGCTTTGGCTTAGCTTGTGAGCTTCCTTCTGACCGACATCTGGCTCGTGCTTGAACCATACGAATAGTCTATATAAAGGACTACCCCTTCCAAGAGAAGACTCAGCTAGTTCCACAATGGCCTTGCTTGCCCGACACTCGGCTGCTGACGACCCTGGAGTTTGCTTGAGGCAGCCGTCGGTGGCAAACCTTTTCATCTGAAGAAGCTGTAGTAGAACTACCACTGGATCTCGAGACGTCCCTACGCTCTGGATGTCATGGACGTCAATGGCATCTTGGACCTCTGCTTCCTGGATTTGGATTGCTTGCCATTCTGAGGAATATCAAGGCCTGCAGCTGTGGTTGCTCCTATGGCTAGCTGGGGAGATAGGGGAGTCCTGTGCTGGTATTCATCCCTGGCTCGGGCCAGTAGCTGCTTCGGGCGGTGGCTTCCTTTTAACCAGGAAGTGATTGGCTCTGTCACCGCCTCGCCCGCACTATTGAGAGCTTATACTGCAATTTTAGCCTTTTTGCTTCTGTATATGTACCTACGAAGAGTCTGTAATAGGTCTTTGTAGCTACATGTTTTTATATATAGAAGCTTTCCTGTCCCCTTTGCTTTTGTCTTCAAAATAAAGAGGGAATCTTCACCAGGGATTTGCCTCACCAGAGGTAATATGGACGTGGTAGGCTTAATCTTTGTCGGGATATAGAATAACAATCCAGAGGTATTATAGACGTGAAGTGCTTCATCTACTTGAGAGAATATATAGGAGAGAGGGAGATCCCCTTACAAGAACTCATAGGCACCCTTTTCAGGGGATGTGGGCGCCTATGCTGGTTCCGCCTTCAGACATAATATTTTTTTAGAAACTTGTCATTGATGGGCATCATTAGCAAGTCACCATTAGGCTTGGCTAGTCGATAAGCACCGTTGGAGTATACCGTTTCTATGACGAACGGTCCTTCCCACTTGGGCTTAAACTTCCCAACTGTCTTGTGAGTCATTACCACCGGTCTTCGTACTGCCAAGACAAGGTCGCCCACTTGGTATGATCTTTTGCGGACCTTTTTGTTGAAGGCCCCAGAGATGCGAGCTTGGTAAAGCTCGATCCTTTGCTGCGTGAGCAAGCACTTTTCATCCAACGCTTCTAACTCTTGTATCCGCCAGCGCTGATTATCTTTGACGGTTAAGCTTGCAGAGGCCACATTAGCAGACAACATCTTCTTAAAGACTTAACCGGTGCTGGTGTCAGAGTCCCAAGTGGAAGAGTCAGAAGAGTGTGAGTGCCTCATGACTTCTTCCTCTGAGTCTTCTGAGGTGGAAGTAGGTGTAACGTACCCCAACCCTCGACGGCTACGTTGGTAATAGTTTTAAGCTTTTTCCTTTGGAGCATGAATCCGTAAGGGAAGACGCTGGTCCTCGCCATAATTGAGCCCCTTGTTGCTGTCCAGGTCGTAACCCATCTTCTGGATAAGGTTTTTGGCCTATGCAGTGTAGCGGTAGAACTGCATCTTGCCACTGTCGAGGTCTGGGTCTTCAAGAGTTATTCGCTACGGATGCTCCAATCGACCGAATATGATGGGTTCCTCTTCTTTTTTACTGGCTCGAACTACGAAGTAGGTGCCCCGGGATCTTTTACTGCGGCTTCTCCGATGACCGCTATGAGTCAGGCCGATAAAGAATATTGTGCCAAACTCCTGCCGAGTACCCTCCGCCGTGCGTTGAGTTGTGGTATAGAGAGCGGTTTTGTATGGTCAACCACTGGCTGGGTGGGTGCACGACCTAGTAGAAGGCCAGTTGACACTACTGCACGTTTAT
Source organism: Iris pallida (assembly GCA_029216955.1). NCBI lineage: Eukaryota > Viridiplantae > Streptophyta > Magnoliopsida > Asparagales > Iridaceae > Iris > Iris pallida. Next base: position 2,503,433 of record JANAVB010027598.1, on the reverse strand, counting down.
CCCGAGTACGATGCTCAAGTTATGATCGCGAGAGACTTACTAGCTGATCTAGACGACATTACTCTGGAACTTCAGGGTCTTGAACGTGACCTGCCGATCTTAGCCGTAGCAAAACTAGAGAAGATAGTCTCTGAAGAATCTCGACAAGAGCAGATGCGTCGGGCTCTTTTTGATCGACTTGTGGAGGTCGAATCAAAGATTTCCGAACTGGCTGACGCCGAAGGGGCTCGAGTTCGCCGTCGCGCAACCACGGGGGAGCACTGCAGAGACCTCCGGGAACAGAATCATAAGCTGACGGATGCTCTGGTCCTTTCTGAGGATGGCATGAAGGAATCAGATGACCAGGGAGAAGTCCTTCGCCAACGTTCGGAGACTCTGACTCGGGAAAAGGTGGATATCGATGCCCGTCAAGCCGAGTTGACTCTTGCACGTCAGGCTTGGACCTCTGTCGGAGATGAGACTGTCAAATGCCAGGAGGCCGAAAGGAGGGTCCGAGCATCGATCGCACAACGAAAGGCTCATCTGAGGAGCCGGCTGGAAGACCTTCAGGACCAGTCTTCCCAATTTTGACTTCTTGCTTCTTCTTGTCCCTCAGTTTATGAGAGACCATATGTATTTTTGTAATAGAAAACATTACCTTCTTTGTATCTGAAGTTTTTGTTTTTCTTCTATGTTCTGTCTATCTTCATGGTTGTGAATCTTGTACAAAGATGAGAATTCCCTCAGAGGGGACAGCTTTATTGGGGACGGGGTGTTTACTCAGAGGTTATGTGGACATGACAAACACGAGAGTTTTTGTAGAGACACTTTTCTTACTCAGAGGTGATATGGACATGGTAAGGATAGACTCTCCTGGGGTGTAGAACGACTCAGAGGTAATATGGATGTGAAGGGTTCTATAGATGACAATTGTGGAGAATTATCAGGGAAAGGGTGCGTTGCTCAGAGGTTATATGGACATGGCAAGCATCTTTCTACTAGAATAACAGTTCGGAGGTAATATGGACGTGGCTGTTTTCTAAGGTGTTATGAAAACTTTGGGATTATCATAACAGGGTGACTACTCAGAGGTAATATGGACATGGTAGACACAATATAGAATAACACTTTAGAGGTAATATGGACATAAAATGTTTTCTAAAAAATTATGACAGCTGACAGCTACAATGGGAAGAGGTAACTACTCAGAGGTAAAGAGGACATGGTAGACACAACTTAGGATAACATTTCAGAGGTGAGAAGGATATAAAATATTTTCCAAGAGAGTTACGATGATTACTGATTTATCATGTCGGGAGTCAGGTCATGATGGACCCACATGACTCCGCCTTATGGTGTGGAGAACGGGGTGAGCCCTTGAGCGTTGTTCCGTGCTGGTGGAAGGTTGACTACTTCCATTGTTGTCTTTGGAATAGGAACGACGTCGTCTTGCACCCCTGTGGCTGGCCCAAACTGGAGAGTAACAATGTTGGCCGTGAAGGTCTTCTCCTCATAATCCAACGATATAACGTTGGCATTGATGAGGCGCTGGATTTGCCTTTTCAACACATAGCAATCTCGTATTGAGTGGTGGAAGTACTGGTAATGGCAGTACTTGGGATGGTCCATCTGTCCCACTTCATCAGGACGCCTGGCTTCTGGGATGGACAGTTTGCTACTCTTCATAAGCATCTCGAAGAGCTCCAGCGTATCCTCGTCAATGAGTAAGTCTCCCTCGGCCTCTGTGTTTTCGTGGACTTGGGATTCAGGGATGCTGAACCTTTGGAGATGTTGACGGTCATGGCCTGCTTGCCTTTTTCGGCTTTGGGGTTGCTGCTAGACGAGCATCTCCCCTTGTCTTTAGGCTCAGGAAAGTGTAGCCCCAGGAGCTGCACGTCCTGTGCTTTCCTCTGTGCGGCGTCCGCCTCTGTAATGAAAGGCGTCCATTCCGTGTAGGGAGCACTGTGCCACAATTTGATTGCAGGTAGCATGTTTTTGCGGCATGAGTCCATAAGCATGGGTTCAGGCATGCCGGGCGGTAATCTGAGGGATGCCTGGCGGAAGCGCTCAATGTATACATGGACATGCTCTTTCTTCCTCTGGACAATCTCCATAAGGGTCGACATCGTCATGTACATCCCTCCTTCGCAGAATCGATCAATGAACAGTCTTTAGGTCTTCAAATGACGAGATACAATCGTCCGGAAGACTGCATAACCATTCATAGGCTACCTCCTACAGGGCTCCTATAAATATGTTGGATATGAGGGCGTCATCCTTTGGCAGGTGTCCAGTTACCGAGGCAAAGTACCTCAAGTATTGTCGAGGAAACCCTTTTCCTTCGTAGGATATAAGCGTCTGCGGATTGTATTGGGGAGGGTAGACAACGTTGTCCCACTCGGCAGGGTATGGCTGGCGGATACCCATCTTCCGGAGTGTTGCTTGCTTCTTCTTGGCATCATGACGAGCATACAACTCCTTGATGGCCTGCTGTATTTCGACCGGCATTGCAGAACCTGTAGACGATGGAGTAGACGAGGAGGGTCCTGCCTTGTGGGCGGCAGGCAGCCTGCTGGATCCGTCATTGGTTGGTGGATCAAGCACAGGTGTAGAGGCAGCGGGGACATATTGCTCTTGAGGTCGATTATGATCGAGGACAGAGTCTTCATGGTGTCCGTCAGTGTATCTAACTTTGTCTCGAGGGCTTCGATACGTCCGAGAGCTTCGTTGTTATCTTCCTCGTTGCCATCGGCCATGAACACGGACCAAGTGTGAGGATGAGTCGAGGGAGCCGTGGATCCTTCGCTCTCTGGCTCAGACGCTTGAGCCTCGCCGTCTTGAGGATACACCGTAAGATTGTGATCTTCCTCGGACTCAGCATGGTTGCTACCCCTAGTCTGGTGACTGGCTTTGTAGTGCCCCGTCCCTACATCGTGCCCCGTTCTCCGTCCACGGGGTGCGCGAGAAAGGAACCATATCGCCATCGATTCGATCGGAGCCGATAGGTCGGGATCGATCGAATCGGTCGAACGGGAACGGTTGAATTAAGATCCATTCCCCGTTATGGAATGGCTTCTTCGGAACCAAGTCCCATATTCAGCGGATTGTGCCTCAAGGATTGACTCTGCGGCTAAGTCGGGAGAGACCTTTCATTGCTTTGTTTTTACGCCGCTTGCATTGATTTTGGCTTTGGTTTTCTGAATGCGTTTTCGTGAATGTTTTCGATGGTTTTCATGGCTTGGATTTCGAACTCGCATTTCCTATCAAACTTCTTGAATAATACAGTATTCTAATCGGTTGCTTGTCCGATTTTAGGTAATCGCGTAGGCGACGTCTAGCACGACCAACAAATTCTCTCGTCTCAAGCAAACTCAAGGTGAGTGGCTGTCCCTTCTCTTCTCGACCCCTTCTTAGGTCAATCGATAATGTTTGTTGCGAATGAAAGGATAAATGCAAGGGCACGAACAAGATAAAATAATTAAGTTTTCAAAGAAAAGGTAGGCTATATCTTAATAACTAAAAATTTGTCTTTGCACGGTCATGGATAGCTTGTCGACAAGGTGAGTGTTTCCCCGCACGGCAACCCGGGGCCACGGGACCGTTGCGGCCGAGAAAGGAAACAAGTATATAGCTGTGCTTGGCACGGGTTAGGCGGGGACTTGCAGTGGGGCTCGCTACTCGTGCTAAAGGGCTCCGACAAACAAAAGCTAAAGGAGTCCAAGATGGCTCTGGGAGCCAGTGACCAATCACATGTTGTATTACACTTGGTATGAAAACGATAACAATTGACAGGAAAGAACATGGTAAGTCTCTTAATGCGCGGCACCGCCCGCCGCGGGTAAGTTCCAACGTAAATTTTATTATGCTTGTCCAAATTTATTAGGATGGTTAGAACATTCATAAACTAAGTCATATGAACTCTTCAACCAAATGAGAGGACGGAACTTAATTTGCCACGCACCAGTACAAAGTGTAATGTACTGATCCTCGCTCTCCACACAGGTACCCCGAACCAAGAAGGACATGCCACTTAAGCTCAAGGCGACACAAGTACATTGAAGCCTCGTTCGTGTGTTGAAGGCTTGTTTTGAATCTTTTTGAAGACTCCACATTCAGTCCAAGAAGAAATGGCGTCTCGACTCCCCACGATTCCAAGTCCTTAGGAATGTTTTGTTTGTAAAGGGGGATGTAATGTATGTAACGACTATCTCATCAGCGTCCGTTTTGTAAGTTGAGTCATGTTGTAAGCCCGCGCGACACTTGTCACACCCACTTTCCTGAATATGGTTAATATGGTCATTTACATTATTTTAATATTTTAATATTATTTAAATTATTATTGCTAGTATTTTTACATTATTAGTTAAATATGTATTTTGTTGATATAGATATATACATGTTCAATAGAGGTTTTATTTATAAAAATCTTTAATATATTAAATAAATATAGAATGAAAAATATTTGTTTTATTTATAAATAAAATAAGATTTTTGTATATATATATGTATTTATTTGGTATTATTCCATTTATGGAGTTTATATATATATATATATATATATATATATATATATATATATATATATATATATATATATATATATATATATATATATAAATAAAAAATATATATATATATATATATATATATATATATATATATATATATATATATATATAAATAAAAAAAATATATATATATATATATATATATATATATATATATATATATATATATATATATATATATATATATATATATATATATATATATATATATATATATAATTTTTTTTTGAAACCAAAACTTTATTGAGTGAAGGCACAAAATGCCGAAGCCTTTACAAGTAAACGCGCCGCGCGCGAGAAGCGACAAAAAAAGCTAAAACATAAAACAGAATGTGTTGCCCACAAAACGGCCGCTGAACCGGGCATCTGAAGGTGAGTAGCTGGTAGCTATATTCGAAGGGGAAAAGCGCCCCTAGACCTGCAGTCGTTACCGCCCAGAGAGAGCCAGCAGACGACGTGCAGTGCCCGGATCAGGCCACGGCATCCCAAAATGGGGGCGAGGCGTGAGAGCAACGCCTCTTGCGTTTGTAAATCTGTCGGACGACCTCTCTGTACAATAGAGAGGGAGGATGTTGGCGGCCCTCGTATCTGTATTTGTTTCTGTTTTTCCACAAGACCCAAAAGGCGGCGGCAACGACGATCTGATGTCCGTGAGACGTGTTCCAGTGGGCCAGCAGATCGTTGATGCCCCCGATCATTGGGACAATCCTGAATTTGTTGTAAAGGGTCGACCAGATTTGAGCGGCTGATTTACCAGAGAGAAGGACGTGATCGGCGGTTTTCGATTGGGGTTCCTGACAACAATGGCATCTGGACGCCAGACTAACACCGAAGGAGTTGATGACATCGTCCGTTTGTAGTTTCCGTCGCGCGGCACGCCAGATGAGAATGGACCATTTGATGGGTATGCATGTCTGCCAAAACTTGGCGGAAGGAGAGGATATAACATAGGTGCCTCTGGCGACGGATATGGCAGAAGCTAGGGTGAAAAGACCACCCGGGTTTGGGGACCAATTGTGCTCGTCTTGTGCGTCATTGATCGATATATTAGCGTCGCCCAGGCTCGCCACGGCCAGTGGGCCAAGCCAATCTCTAACTCTATCCCAATTCCACCTAGGCACGTCGTCATCCCAAAAGTCCCGTATCTCGCACATCGGCGGTGTAAGGGCGTTGGGACTGAGTAAGTCCTCACCTAACCAGCGTTCCTTGCACGCCTGCGAATAACCGTTGCCCAACCTCAAGCGAAGGAGCGGTTCCGCAATGCTGCAACCACGAATTAAGCGCCGCTATAACGCAGAAGACCTTTTCTTAGCGGACGCCTCTGTCAAATGACTGGCTCTGGAGTATCTCGATCTCATGAACCTGGTCCAAATCGAGCTTTCGGTGCGAAGTTTCCACCACAACTTCGCAGAATGAGCTTCAACAATGTGGACCAGTCTGCAAAAGCCCAGCCCACCCTCATCAGTGGATTTGGCCATGGTGTCCCAACTAGCCCAGTGGTGCTTATCTTTGCCCTCGAGATGGCCCCAAAAGAAATTGGCGAGAAGGAATTCAATAGAGTGAAGCACTTTGATGGGAGGCGAGCAAACAACTAGAGTGTAAAGGGGGATGAAGGATAAGACGCCCCCGGGAGAAAGGGTGGCGTTGTGCCAACCCGCGATTTTCTTACGAATCTTGCCCACCATGTGGTCGAAGATACCAGAGTTGGCTCTGCCGTACACCAACGGACAACCTAAGCAGAGAAAAGGCGGATATGTAGTGGAAAAGGAGGTCATGGAGGACAACACTGCCGAGTGAGTTCTATCGGCTTTGTGGTGAGTATAGATCACGCTCTTACTTTTGTTAACTCTCTGTCCGGAGGATCTAGAGTAGTTAGCAAGCGTCCTGGTAACCACCTCAATGGATCCAATATCGCCAGCAGAGAAAATGAGGATGTCGTCCGTGTACGCCAGATGAGTTATTAGGGGGCAGCCAGCCGTAATGTGAAAGTGGTGGAATCCGGGGGACCTGGGCATGCTTTTGAGGTTTCTGCTGAGCGCTTCGGCTGTGACGATAAAAATGGTGGAGGAGAGGGGATCTCCTTGTTTGACCCCACGGGTAGCACGAAAGAAACCCTAAGCTTGTCCGTTGATGACCGTGGAAAACCAGGAGTTGTTGATGGATCTAAAGATGATGTCGATCGCTGGTTCTGAGAAACCGAAGGCTCTGAACACCCAGATCATGAATTGCCAGTCAAGACGGTCGTATGCTTTTTCTATGTCCAGTTTGATGCCTATGTTTCCCCCTCTGGACCGAAATTTCATGCAAATGATCATTTCTTGGGCCAGAAGGATATTATCGGTGATATTGTGGCCTTTGACGAAACCGTATTGCTCTTCGGAGATGATCCTGGGGAGGAGGTCAGACATCCTGATGGCGATGATTTAGGAAATGATCTTGTTGGTGAAAGTGCAGAGGCTAATCGGTCTGAAATCTTTAAAGGTCTCCGGGGTCTTTCTTGGGTATGAGGATGATGTGGGCGAAGGATATGAATTTTGGATATGTAGCTCCTTGCAAAAAAGCCGCTGTGGCCTCCAAGAGGTCAGACTTAATGATGTCCCAGCACGTTCTGAAGAATACACCATTGAACCCGTCGGGTCCCGGTGCGCTATGCGCGTTAATGGACCATACTGCGTCCTTAACCTCTTCGACAGTGGGGGGAGCAGTAAGGAGATCGTTATCCCTGTCGTTGATCAGGGAGGGGATCTCAGACATGAAGCCGTCATCTTTAGTCACGTCTTCTTTAGCAAACATGTTGGAGAAATAATGAGTGGCAGCCGCATGAATGCTATCCTGGTCGTCCAGCAGTTGGCCGTTCCCGTCGCTGATACGATGAATTCTGAGAGAGCTTCTGCGACCTTTGACGCACTTGTGAAAGAAGCCCGAATTCTGGTCCCCTTCCGTGTCCCAGGTTAGTCTGGCCTTTTGTTTCCAAAAAGCCGTTTCAACCTTGATCCTAGATTTAAGGATGGCCTTGGCGAGGTTGAGAGTGGCACGAGCCTCCGGGGAGCCGGCGACGGCGAAGGCGGTCTCCGCGCGGGTGACATCGTCTTCGGCATCCTTAATGGCTTGAAAAATGTCTCCGAACGCGTTCTTGTTCCAGGCCAAAAGGGCTTTTCTGGTAGCTTTGAGTTTCGAAGCTATTCTGCCCAGGGGGTCCAGCTCGGTGACGGAGGCCCATGCCTCTTCTATGATGTGCATGAACTGGGGGTGGTGGCGCCAAAAGTCAAGGAATCGAAAAGATTTTTTGATGTGGTTTTGGTTGTTGTCGATCTCAAGAAGAAGAGGGGAGTGATCTGATTCGGTGGAGTTCAGGTGGGAAAGATGAGTAATCAAACCCAAATCCGACCAACGGTCATTAACCATAGCACGGTCAAGGCGGGAGTACTGCCTTCGAGCTCCTTCCTGCATATTGCACAAAGTGAACTGGTTGCCGAAGAAAGGGACAGCGGAAAGGTGCGCGTTGAATACGAAGTTGTTGAAGTCTTCCATAGCCGAATGATGGGGGTCACGACCTCCGGATTTCTCCTCTCTGCATGATACGGTGTTAAAGTCCCTGATGCAAAGCCATGGCAGGACGTCGTGGGGAAGGGCGGGTCCAGACAGAGACTCCCAAAGAACTCTGCGCTCCGGGATGGCGCAGCTACCATGGATAGCTGAAAGAAGAATACGAGACTTGAGAGCGGGGTGCTCGATCCAGCAGGAGAGCGCCTGAGGGTAATCAAGAATAATACCGAACCGGAACTCAGCAGCGAAGAAGATCCAAATGTCGTAACTTCCGAAAATCGCGGAAGGGAATCCCAGCTTGAGTTGAGTTTCTTTCATTCTTGTGTGGGGTATTTTTGGTTCAATGATGACAAGTAAATCAATCCGATTGGATTTGATGAGACTGATGATGCGATTCATCGTCGGTTTATTCCCAAGGCCTCGAACGTTCCAGGAAAGGATTTTAGGCATCGAGGGAGGAGGTGGGGGTATTGTGTAGCTTTGCCGCAGATCTCGTGGTCATCGCCGATTTCTGTTTTTGTTTCTTGTTTTTCTTCTTTTTCTTATGCTGATTGTTAGTTGGATTGTCGCCGGCCGGTTCTGGGGCCCTATCCGAGCCCAAATAACAACTGTCTGCTGCCATTTGGGGGGGGATTAGAGTCTTCGATCTCTGACAGAGCGCATAGAGGATTGTCACGGTCTAGGAAACCAGCCTTTTTTGCCTGCCAAAATCTACCAGTGAGAGAGGAGGAAGGGCGGGGGGGATTGTCGACCTTGCAAAGGAGGAGGGTCCGATCTGCGCCGAGGGGTGTATCGACATCGGACGGCAAATCCGCTACCACACCGGGAGAGGGCGGTCGATGGCCTGCCGATGGCGGCACACTGGGGGGCACCTGGCCGCGCAAGGGGGCTGGGGGGGAGATTCGGAGGAGATTGGAGGAAGGATCTGAAGGGGCACGATATCGAGGCCATTGGGGGGAGAGGGAGGGGGATCAGGGTGGCAATCGGTGAAAGACGTCTCTAGAGTGCAATCAGAGGGAACTAATTCGAGAGCTCCGAAGGAGTTATGGAGAGTGATGGCGAGAGGAGAGGATGGAGCGATGCCTGAGTCTGACTGGATGGGGTGACATTGGACGTGGGAGGGGAAAAGACGGGGTTGGGAGTGAGGATAGGCCGGGGGGGGTGCGGATGTCGCGACTTGCTCACGCATTTTCCTGGGGCCGGGTTTCTTGAGCTCGGGGTGAGCGCGGAAGCAGTGCTGCAAAGAGTGGCCGCTCATCTGGCAGTGTTGACAGAATATAATATTGTTGTCGTAAACCAGCAGTTGACTGATAGACTGATCTCCGAGTTCTATCTCAATCAGTTTGGGAGGCTCATTTGCGAGGTCCAACTCTACGCAAATCTTTGCGTAGTTACATTTTGAGAGGTTTTTCGTTTCTTCGACGATGGCCACAAGGGATCCGACTGAGCTGGCGATCCGCTTTAGGGCTGCTGCCGGAAAGCACACCAGGGGAAGATTGGGGAGGGTGATCCAGGAGGTGACGATGGTCGAATCGATTTTAGGGTTGAAGTTCGGAGACCATTTGACGATTTTGGCGATCTGAGTGTCAATTTTGGTCGTTTCCTTCGCCCACACTCTGTTGTAGTCCTGCGCGGAGGACAGATGAAGAAACAGGTGTTTGGGGTCTAGAGGAGCTATCCGGTATGTCATCGAGAGGCCCTACCCGGTGATAGCCTCCCTGGCAATAGAGAATTTAGGGCAGCCGGCTCCGAACTTCAAGATCAAAGTCCGGTTGAAGGGGAAGGATAGGGAACGGATCTCCTCGAAGGAGAAAAGAACCCGGATGGGATATCCGTCAGGGGGAGTTGCCAGGGTGACGTCGGGCAGAACCACTTCTGCGATCGGAATAGGGGCCGTCTGAGCACGATCTGGCCTAAGCACATCCGCGAATGAGGGGTTGCAAGGCGAGACTCCGGAAGCCGCGGATTCCGGGGCGGAGAGAGGGTGCGGACCGCGTCCCATGGAGGGGGCTACCGAAGGTGCGCAAGGGTCGACAGGACCGGCTCCCGGAAGAGTAGGAGCATCTAGAAAGGCAGGCGCCGGGGGATTGGAGAGAACAGCCTGGGCCTGGGGAAGGACCGAGGAGGGGCCCGAGCAGACAACACCCTCGGCATGAATGACCACACCGGCAACTGCCGGGGGACAAAAGGCTTGCGCCAAGGTGGGGCCCGAGCAGACAACCGCCTGTGGGTGAGAGAACTCCGTGCAGGCGACAGCCTGGGGATCCGGGGCTTGTCCCAGCAAGGGGGCCCCGAGAGGGATTCGCGTGACGCGGAGGTGGGGGACAGCCGAGGGCCCACAGGAAGCGGAAGCATCCGCGACGAGTGGCCCACGGCACTCGACCTCGTCTGCGTAGAGGGAGGGACGGTTGTGGGGAGGCCCGTGAGGAGAGTGGGGCCCGCAGGTAGCTGAGTCACCTGCATAAGGGGACTGGTTGCAGAGTCCGCAACAATGGGGGGGCCCACAGGCTGAGGGAAAGTGGGCGCGGCGTAAAGGTTGGCAGGAACCACATCCTGCGTAGAGGAGGGGGGGGGAATCCTTATCCTGCGAAGATGAGGGACCCACTTCTAGCGTAAAGGGGGGGAATAAGGAAAAAGCGGGGGACCCACTTCCAGCGTAAAACCTCTGTCCTTCCAGCAGCGTAAAGGGAGGTTCATGGGAAACCGCGGAGAGTGGGAAAGCCGAGGTCTCAGTGGCGTGGGCGTCAACGCACGGGATACGAGGCTCGTGCCCCTCGAGGATGCAGACTGACGTAGAGGGATGGGACGCGGCGCGCGGCTCCACGCACCTCACCAGGGGGGCAGCCGAGGCCGGGCCCTCAGACGATGGCTCGACTGGCCGAGCTACGCCGGGGTCGCTGAGGAGAGGCCACCGCAGCGACGTAGCCACCGCCGGCGGGGCAAACTGTGCCAGAACACCTCCCGCAGCGTCATCCAGGAGGCCCTCGGACGGCGACGTGTGCCTTCCAACGCCGGGCAAGGGAGCTGGTGGTCACCGGAGCGGAGGCGCAAACACGCTGGGGGCCCGCCGGAGCAAAGCAGATGACCGGCCAACCAGGGCTAACTGGTCATGCGACCAAGCGCGGGAGGGGGGGGGGCTAGAAGTGGGGGGACGTGGGGGGGGAGCCGACCGCTGACACGTCCGCCGACTTCGAAGACGGGGGCCGCTGCTCGGTCGAGAAATCCGGACTTGGATGGGAGACGGCCGGAGAGGAGCGTCCGATACTGTCGAACAAGGCTGCGGTCAATAGGGGAAGAACCCGAGGAGGAGGCGAGCCTAGAATGGATGGTAGGAAAGAGCGGGGGGGGGGGGGGGGGGGGCGCCGCGAGCCTAGGCGGCTCCGGCCAGCCGGGAGCCTATCGGACCGTCGGGGGAGGCCATTCGCCCGGGGAAGAGCCTGGGGAAATGGTCCTGAAACGGCGGGATAAGGGGACACACGTCTGGACCGGCCTCGACGACGACGAAGGGCGGCGTGGGAGGGCGGCTGGGCCTGCAGGCCAGCGGGAGGCGGTGCGGGAGCGGAGGACGACGGAGGGGCCATGAGGGGAAGAGGGGGAAGAAAGGAACCGAGTGGCCTGCGGGAGGGGGAGAGGGTGCGGCCGGCCTGGCGGCGGAGATGGGAGGGGATGGAGCCGCCTGGCCGGCGGGAAGGCGGACGCCTCCGGTGGACGTCGAAGGGAGCCGGGAGGGGGAGACGGGGGGAAAGGGATCGGACAAGGACATTAGAAATATATATATATATATATATATATATATATATATATATATATATATATATATATATATATATATACACACACACACACACACACACACATACATACATAAATACATACACATATTATATTTATTTAAAACTATTTTATTCCCTTTCTATATATATATATATATATATATATATATATATATATATATATATATATATATATATAAGGTATAAAGGATTAATAAAAGTCAAAATAGAAAACCAAAAGTAAAAATTAAATTTTCAAGCAAACACAACTAACACCAAACGCGCACACACACACAAATTTGTTAAGCAACAACAGCTATACAGCATAACCCGAGCCCCCCTTTAGTTCCTTTATTAAAATCCGACCGAACCCATTCCCTTTTATATATATTTATCGAGAGAGAGAGAGAGAGAGAGAGAGAGAGAGAGAGAGGAAGAAATTTTTTACAAAACCCAAATCCTAGCCGTCACCCCCAACCCAACGCTCACCCCGAAGTTGACCCCGACGCCTCTGACATGCCGGAGGCCGGCCGTGCATCGCCGGAGAAGCGCGGGCGCGCGCGCCAAGACAGCAACGGCAACTGTCGTCGACCCAACTTTGTGGCCGATTTGCGACCAGCATGTTACGAGTTTTCAAAATCTGTTTGAAGAGACTTGTAGACAACCTATAGGGCTTTAAAACCCTTTTTGTAGAATTAAATTTCATGCACTGTACAGAAAGTTATTGGTGTGTGAAGTTGGAGAAAAAGACTATTTTCAAAAAACAAATTTTTAGAAAAAATGTCCCGATACGTCGTCCGTCCCGTCAATCCGGGTGACGTGGTCGCGAACCGAAAGTATCAAAAGGTGTGTATCGACTTCCTAGACGTATGGACTTTGACGGAATTCAAATTGGTCGCGTGTGCGCGACGAATTTGATGCGTATCCGTCAAAATTTACCGTATCTGCCTTTTGCATATTTGTTAATTACTTTGTGCATGCTCGTCATATCGAGACGAAACTTGCGCCAGCAGGACCGTATCATTTTTTTGGGTCCTGTATGCCAAGTTTGGTCCGATTCTGAGAAGGTCGATCGGAACGCTATTTTGGTGGGCCCGCGACCCGATCCAACGGACGAATTTGTGCACGGCCTACTGGAATCCAACTTTGAACATACAGTTGGGTTCGTCTCATCAAACCGGACCTGTAGCCATGTAGTTTGATGACTTTAGAGACTGTAGGTTCTGGCACATTTTTCGGTGCAAAGTGGGTCCAACGACGGACACCATTTTAACCCGAAATTATCGTTTTGCCCCTGTGTCCAGAATTGGACTTATGGATAGGCGTTTCTAGCTATTTTGACTAATCTAAGAACACCGATAATGTCTATTTCAGCATTAGGAAACTATTGTGCGAGTTGACCGTTCGTGGCTCTTTGAGTGGTTAGTAGTTCTATTTTCTCAGGTCAGGACCTCAGACAAGTACATTCTCTGATAATTTTCATAGTTTTGATATCTACTATATCCGTTTCAGTTGTAGTGTTATACTTGATTCTCGATACGAGGATACACGGACTAGTATACATTGAATCTCGTCATGAGATGTCGTTCCCGGTTTACCTGGTATATGAGTACATTGTTCGATATTGTTTCCTGTACTTGTATAGACACCGATTTGGGAGTGGACTGGCTCCCCTGCTCTTCAAATCCCGTGTCATGACCTGTCATGTCTGGATTCATTATACTACTCGGGGATGAGGAGTTATTAGAGGTTATGTCACTACCAAAATACAGTAATTGGCGACGACAGTTTAGCGACGGAATAAATTTGTCGTCGACGGACTACCGATAACCTGGCGACGACTTCTCGGCTAATCGTGCACCAATTTTTTTTAAGGGTGAACATCCGTCGCTGATCCGTCGGCAGGCCGTCGGTAACATAGCGACGGAATAAAAATCCATCGGCAAGTAGTCACTCGGTAGTCACTAATTGACGAAAAAATATTAAAAAAATTACGAGAAAATATCAACAGTTGGCGGAAAAATTGACGACTACTTAGCGATGGATAATCCGTCGACCAGATGATGGGATATTAGCGACGGACATACCGTCCGTCGCTAAGTGGTCAATAAGTGGTTGGAAAATTTTTAAAAAAATCGCGTGAGATTAACGACTAAGTAGCGACGGACATTCTGTCGACCATATGACATTTTACGGCGGATTAGCGATGAATTTTATCCGTCGATAGTCCGTCGCTAAGTCAAAAGCCCTGGCTTAAGTTGAACCGACGGGAGGATAATTTTATTCCCCCCAATTTTTTCTCTCTCCTCTCTCTCTCTTGGATGATCGATCAGGTATGCTCTCTCTCTCTTGGGCGGCAGTGGGGGGCGGAGGGGAGCCGGCGTGGTGGGAGGGGGCGTGCAGCGGGGGGGGCTTGCCGCGGGGGGCTGGCCGCGGGGGTGGGGTAGGGGGTATGGGTGGGGGTTTCCACGGGGGGGGGGGGGGGGGGCTGGCGGTGGTGGGGTGGGGGTGGTGGGAGGGGGCGGGCAGCGGGGGGAGGGGCTGGCTGCGGGGAGGCTGGCCCCGGGGGGGAGGGGGGAGGGATTGGGGGTGGGCTGCGGGGGGAGGGGGGGGCTTGTCCGGGGAGGGAGGGGTTGGGGGGGGGGGGGGCTGGCCGCAGGAAGGCTGGCCGCAGGAAGGCTGGCCCCGGGGGGGCGGGGGGTTGGGGGTAGGCTTCTGGGGGGGGCTGGCCTGGGGGGTTTGGTGGGGGGCTAGCCGCGGGAAGGCTGGCCCCTGGGGGGTGGGCTGCGGGAGGCGGGGAGGGGGGCTGGCCGGGGGGTTAGGGTGGGAGGGGGTGGTGGGGGTAGGGTTGGGTGTGGGCTGCATGGGAGGGGTTGTATCCCTTGAATTTCATTTATTTATTTGGTTGTTGGTCTGTATCCCTTGAAGTTCTCCTTCTAAGGGGGGCGTGTGTCATCTTCAACTTTCTGTGTCATGTAGAATATGTATTAGATACAACACAAATACTATAAAATACAGTAGGAAATGCCGAAATCAATTATTTGTGCGTGTTAATTAATTCCCCTGTCGATCCGTACAGCATCGTTTTTGTGTCTGTAGAAATATATATGGAGGGAAAATATACGGTCGCAAAATATATATTCGGCACACACACACACACACACACACACACATATATATATATATATATATATATATATATATATATATATGTATATATATATATATATATATATATATATATATATATTTTTACGGTCGCGAAATATATATTCGGCACGCACACACACACACACACACACACACACACACACACACATATATATATATATATATATATATATTTTTCACACACACACACACACACACACACACACACACACACACACATATATATATATATATATATATATATATATATATATATTTCACACACACACACACACACACACACACACACACACATATATATATATATATATATAGCGGTGATTCTGAGTCTGCCGATGGCCAATCCATGGCCGGCCGACTGCTTGGAGATGATCAGCCGTCTCCTTTCCCCCCTTCTCCTCCATCATCCCACCCCTCCACTCCCCTCTCCCTCGTTGTTCCAGTCTTCCGGTTTTTTCCCCACGCCCCAGTCATTCGCCCGTCCGACCGCCCCTCCCCCTCCTTACCGCAGCCCCCTCTCGAGCTCCCTTCCTCCGCCCCCCTATTCTGGCTCAGCCCCCTTCGGCCCTCTGCCCTCCCGCCTTCCTTCCACCTCCCCTCCCGTGTTCGCAGATCCAGGCTCCACCTTGGACGGGCCTCCCACGGCAGGGGGCCTCCCTACTCTTATCCAACCCCTCATCCCTGTCCTCCTCCCGCCCCTGTTCAAAATTCGAACAAGCCTGCCTGTCCCTCGGAATGGTCGCCCACCTGCGGTGCAGGTTCTTGGGCGCCATTCTCTTGGCCCCACGTGGACGACCATGCCGCC
The DNA here is from genome assembly GCA_029216955.1 of Iris pallida. NCBI lineage: Eukaryota > Viridiplantae > Streptophyta > Magnoliopsida > Asparagales > Iridaceae > Iris > Iris pallida. The sequence continues at coordinate 2,487,591 of JANAVB010027598.1, read as the reverse complement.
CCTACCTATGTAGAGGACCAGACTTTTCAACTGCCCCACGTTGATGGCCATGCCGCCCCAACCCATGTGGTGGACCAGCATATTCCAATCCCCGCTACGCGTAATATCCCTCGGTCCGAGGTTTTCGTCGGTGGGTCCTGCCCTTCCCAGGGTTTTTACGCACTAGAGCAGGCCATCATATCCAAAGACTTCTATGCCTCCACTCATTTCGGTGGGGCCCGCCCTTCCTTGGCTTTTACGCGCCACCTCAAGCTCCCTCTTCTCAGGTCCTCTACGCGCCAGCTCACTCCGTCCCCACTCATTTCGGTGGGGCCCACCCTTCCTATGGCTATTACGCGCCACCTCAAGCCCCCTCTTCTCAGGTCCTCTACGTGCCAGCTCACTTCGCGTCATCCTTGGGAGGTGCCACCCCTTTCGCGTACGTCCGGTGCGCCTCTCCCTACCCTTACGCATTCGCCCGGAGCGACGCTACCCCGCCTGCCGTTGCCACCCTAGCGCGCTCCGCTTGGCAGCATTGTTCAGCAGCTTCGCCTGAAGGGTCGGCTCCTGCCCCCCATCTTTGGGCTTCCACCACCCTTACCCCCCCCCGGAGGTCCCCCTCCGCCACCCTCCACAGCCTCCTTGGTGGGCGAGACTCCCGCCTTTCCCACGACACCCTGCCCGAACCCTCCCTCCGTTTTCTCACCCCCCCTCCCGCGGTGGTATCCTCTCCCGCATCCTGCATCCCGGATCCCATCCTTCTTGCCCCCAGCTCGACCAAGCCAGGAGGCCCCGCTGAGGTCGCCCCGGACGCTCTCCCTCCAGTTGCCGTTGGTCCGTCGGTGGCGCCACCCACAGCGAGGGGGCCGAGCCCATTCCTTGGGAGGTCCCTACCGGCCGCCCTCCAACCTCTGTGCATCCCCCAGGCAGCCCCCTCAGTCAACACCCTCCATCCCGAGCGGATCCCCTCCTCGACTGCTCCCCCTCCTTCGTGTGGTTTTTCTACGACCCCTTCTCCGGTCGCGCCCCCTCCGCCGACCTTCGCTGACAAGCTGCGCCCGGATCTGGCGCCAGCCAAGGCACCTCTCGTCCCTGACATCATTCTTTCGGACATTGAGTACTCCCAGGATTCATCGGTGCCCTCGGTTCCATTCTCTGACAAGGAGATGTCCTCACTATCGAACTCATTCCCCCACACGCTCATTCTCAAATTTTCATCCGGATGTCCCAAGCTCTCACGGGTGCAGGAGACGATAGCCAGCTGGAGACTCTCAGTGGATTACCGTGTAGCCCCTCTTGATCCCAAACACATCCTTTTTTACCTCTCTTCCGAATTAGACCATAAGACAGTCTGGTCCAAAGGCACATGCAGGATTGATTCCCACCAGATGAAGATCATCAAGTGGTCAGCTAGCTTTAGTACTAAAGAAGACTCAGCGACAGTCATCGCCTGGATCACTCTGCCTAACCTGCCCCTCATCTGCTTCGTCCCAGCGGCTCTCAGGCGTATCGCCAACTCCTTCGATACATATGTGGCCTCAGCCCCTGATACTAGCAACCTCACCAAAGCCCACTACGCAAAAATCTGTGTGGAACTCGACCTCACCACCTAACCACCCAACTTCATCAACATCGAGCTGGGCAACCGGACCCACACCCAACAAATTTTCTACGATAACCACATTATGTTCTGTAACCACTGCCAATTAAGAGGTCACTGTTTGCAAAAACAAAAGTTGATTTTTATTTCACAAATTTTGTAAAAAGATTACAAGAATTCTGGAAAAGTATAACTATAGGAATCCGATCTGAATGATGATCGCTTTATCCCTTGGACGATGTGAACTTTGAAGATGGCAGCCTCTGAAGTTGAAGGCGGTAGCCTCTGAAGAATACAGCAGCACTTGGGCAAGAACTCCTGAACTCTCTGCTCTTGATTCTGATTTTTCTCTGATCTCTATGTGTGTGATAATGAAGACTTGAAACTCTATTTATAGAGTTCTGGAAATAACTAACTTTTAGTTATTCTGAGTTGCGTAGGATGGATTGCACAGACTTTGGATTGCGCAAGCAATGAACTGCGCAGACAGTTACTCGATCGTGGACCATCTGTATATGATGCGTGGCATTGTTTGATTGAAATGTGCTTGATCGTGTACAGACGGTTGCCACATGGTGAGTAATTGATGGCATGTAGGCCACGTGTACATTTGTCAGTTGTCTTGATGGAGTGCGCCATCTGAATTGCGCTGACTTCAGATTACGCTGGGATGGACCGCGCTACAGAGAGTCTGGCCGATTGTGCTGCATGTACAGCTGTCCTCGAGCGCTGTGCTGCACGATAAACGAACAGTTTTCTCGTTCTCCGTGCTGTCAGTTATCAGAAGATCTGATTCTCTGTCAGATAATGATGACGAGGCCACGTCAGCTTGCGCACTTGGATGAGTGCGCAATTCAGCCTGCGTAATCGAGTTGTTGCGCAATCTGTCTCCTGTACAGTTCACTTGAAGGATGCACAACTTGATTTTCATAACTTCTTTGATGGGTGCAACTTAATTTTTAGGACCTACAAGACCCCCTTCAAAGTTTTCGAAGTTTAAAAAATAGTCAAAGCTTCGAAATACTTTAAATTTTGATTTTAAAATCAAGTTGCGCAAGTAATGACCTGTCTGCGCAATTGGAGGAGTCAGGTCCCATTTCTTCGACGCAATCTGAGGCGACCGTTGCTCTCGAAAAACTATAAATAGCTCTCCTTCTTCCTTCTGTCATTCTTTACTTGTTTTCACTTTGTTTAAGAGAGAAAAATTCCCGAGCCCACTCCGACTCTTTTCTTCTTCTCCGTCGACTTCAAATGGCTCTGAAGCATTCCGCCGCCGACAAGGGCAAAGCCCCCGTCGAGTCTTCGACTCGTGCTGTGCCGCGTATTTAACGACACGAAGTCGGTCATCCAGCACTGCAAGGTAGTCACTCGATCGAAAACCCCTTTTTAGGGTTCTTCGACATGATTGAGTCTTCAAACCTATCTCTTTTTAGAGATTTGGTTATACTGCGCCGCCCTGTTTAGGGTTTCGGTTGCACAAACCCAATAGTTTTTATTTTTATGAAGACTATTTTCTTGCACAATCGGTTAGAAAGTGCTGGCAAAAGTCAGCACAATCTGCTGATTTGTGCAAGGCTGTCCAGCGCAAACTGATGCTTTGCGCAAGTTATTCAGCACAATCTGATGGCTTGCGCAAGTGGATGAGTTGGCGCAACTGGACAATTTACGCATAGAAGCTGTTGTTGTACAATCTGATGTTTTACAGACAGCGCAATCTGATGCTTGCACAATTTGCTAATTTTTTGGACATAATCTTTGATTTTTCATATAATGAATTCTGTCTTTCTGTTTGATGCAGTTAATATCAGAGAAGACCCAGAGTATGAAATCTTTGCAGGGACCCTTGCTGAACCAGAGTTTAAGGAAGATTTATCCCATGTACTATTTCCCCAATATGCTCTGCCATCTTCCCGTCAAGCCATCTTAGTAGCACAGGATAACGAAACTTTATTGAGTCTGATGAATGGGCAGCCTCTGCAGACTGCCGATGCCATTACTCATAAGAAACCCCTGTTTCTATTTGGAGAAGCTATTGATAAGAGTTCTCAGCCGAGACCTCGTGTTGAGCAGAGACTCTTCCAGAGAAAGGAGAAAATAATACTGTTACCAGACATTGCCAGATGCCTCCCTCTATCCCGTTATGCCCATGCGAGCCATCCCAGGAGGATGGACTGGGATATTACCCCTCTCCAGCAAGCAAGAACAGGAAATATTTGTGTAAAGAAAGGACCAAATAATAGGGATATGTTCTATAGCTCCTCTGAGCGTCACAGCTCCTTGCTCAGAGGATTGAAGCCTGGCTGCATCCCACCAGAGAACTCCTCCTTGCTGCTGCCAGTGAGGACGCCGATCTTTGCTCATGAATTTGCAAAGGCTGAGGGAAGATACCCGGATCAGGACATCCGGTTGACAGGTCTGGTGAACCCAGACAAAAAAAGATGGAACTGCATAACCAATTGGATATTTGTTCAGTTCGAAGAAAAGCTCAAAGAGATAGAGCTGTATCTGGCGGTATACTCTACCGTATATGGATTCCACCCCAACCCTCATCTGTTTCTAGCTTTGGCAGAGAGGTACAATTTTAGGACAGGGACATTCATGACACCCTGCGGGGAGATTGGATTAGCTCTTCATGAGATGAAATATATCTCGAGCTTACCAATGGGAGACTTCCCTTACGAAGAATTTGTTCCAACAAACGACGAGTTAGACCGACTTCGTCGAGAGAATGCAAAGATGGTGGCCGTTTTTGAAGAACTACTGTGCCACTACAAAATTTGCTCCATGTACTATAAGAGTGGTTCTTCCTGCACTTGTTACTCATCAAAGTGGTTGCCCTATCTTTTCCTTAATCACATCATCGAGAAGAAGACTAAGGATCACGATACGTGCAACCCTACCTTCTTCAAACCTCTCAGCCACAGTGAGGTGATAAGATTGATGGAAGAAAATAAAAAAATGGACATCAAAGTTGATGACGAACTTCAATACCCTCCATTAAAGACCGGAGATTTTATTGAGAGTTTTATGAGAATGGGCTACAGGCCCATGTCAAAGGAAGCCCAGCTGGCGGGTTTCCTCATATATTGGCTCCGACGCTTCGTCGTACCTAGAGCGAGCGTCGTAGATTGCTTCCACTGCGGTGTGCTCTTTGCTGCTGTCCGGTTAGTCTTTGGCTACCGGATGGATCTGCTGTCGGCGATGACCTGGAGAGTGAATGCGGGTCTTCGTCTTTATGTTGAATCTATGCTCAAATGGAAAGGTGAGAAGGGGAACTTCCCTCGATTGGAACTGCCCTACACTTATTTGTTCGGATGGTTGCTTCTGCACCATCCGTCATTGATGAATCCTGATATGGGAGCAGTCGACGGTAGCTATTTACGAAGATTCTCCCGGAGCAAATGGATATACACTAGTCTGAAAGATTTCAGACGTGCTTTGAACCTTAGGAAGGGGTAGAATTTTTACTGTGTTTCCCCTCCAACCGGCTATGAACATATGTCAACAAATCTAGTTGATCTTGGGAGGCAGCCGTTGGGTCGGGCAGCATTTGATTGGATGAGGACGATTAGGCTGTCGCACTTGGTGTATAGATTTGAAGATGAATGTTTCTTAGAACCATATCTGCCTAGTCGCTTTGCTCGTCATTTCGGCTACGACCAGTTCCACGTAGGCAATGCTATAACTTGCCTGCAAGGAAAAGGGTATCTGATTGATGGCGCCAGGGCCTTGGCTTATTACAACGCTCGAGACACAAGAACAGTGTCCTCGATGCCGACCAAGAGTGATCACGGCCCCTGGATGTTATACACATATTCGCTTTTTTACACAGCAACGAATACATTCGCCGAGAACTTCAGCCTTGTAGATAGCTTCGCGATGGCGACGCGTTTGAAGAAGGGAGCAACTGTTATGCTAGCTCCAGGTAATGACGAGCAGCATGAGCCAGTGGATGATCCGTTGGAAGCCTCAAGGGAAGCTAACTTCCCTGAGGAGGTCAATGAACCACTGCGAGTTTCCTTGAAAGTGGTCAAATCTCCAACCAAGGAGAGAAAGAGAAGGGTTGATGAACCTTCTTCTCCGACTGCAAAGAAGAAACTTATCCTAGATCCATCAGATAAGGTCACCACCAGGTCACAGTCTCGGCAACTGGCCGAGTCGACCCAAAGAGAAGAAGCGACTACGCCGACCTCTCTTCCAAGGCAGGTCGATGTAGTAGATGTGGAGAGTCCAGAGAGACCTCTTCATAGAAAGAAACTGGCCTCCAGAAGAAGAAAGAGGGTGATCACTCCCCCGAGACAAATCTTATCCTCGGTGGTGGCCGGTGCTGTTGCTGGAATAACCATGTCATCCCCTACACCTGCCCCCGAGCCTAGGCAGGAGACTCCTACTCCAGAGCAGAGGGACGAAGTTGAACAGAGGGATGAAGCTGAGCAGAGGGATGATAAAGTTTTGCGATCTCCTTCTCTTACGGTAAAAACTACCCAGATTCCTGCTACACCAGGAACACTCAGTGAAGAAGAAGATCGTTTAATGATTGAAGCTCTAAATGATTGCGACTTCGGTCTGCAGGATGATGTCGATCCAGCCGCCGCCGCAACTGCCAGCGAGGAAGCTCCAGAAGATAGTATAAGTAATGAAGATACATCAACAGAAGGTGTTGATGATACATTAAATCCAGAAGAGGGCACTGATGTCCATATGTCTTCCGAAGCCATAGATGACACGCTGAATCCTGAAGAGGATGTTGAGGTGCACGTGTCTCCGAAAAAGAATACGAGTATAGAAGTAGCACCTGCTAAAACTACTCCTACTGATCCAAAAGGTATTAAATGTTTTATCTACCTTCTTTTCATAGATTCAAATAGCTGACATCTACATTTTTATCTATGCAGAACTTGAATCTTCCCCAGTTCCTCCCGCATGCACAGACATAGTGCCAATAACGGCTATAGCTAGTGGTAGCCGACATTTTTCGGGTGGCTCTGAGGCCGGAAGTAGCTATGCAGTAATGTCTGAGGCTACTTCTGCTAGATTGGAACCTATGCCAACAAATGACAGACTTGTTGCTGAACCAAGTCATGGTAAGATTGCCTTTGATCTTTTTCAATTAGTTGCTAATGACAACAACAATCAATGATAAGGTTCATTTGATTTTGCAGAAGAACATCTGGGAGGAGCAGCTAGCTCTACGATGGCTCCTCTATCTAAAGAGCCCTCTACTTGCAGGGAAGAAGCTGAACGTCTATATTCACAGACACCTGCTGCTGCTTCGACGTCTACGGGAGTAGCTGCTACTCCGGGTGCTCTGGCTACTAACCGATTTATCATCAGCTCCTTCAGTAACCTTTTCTTTAATTCTTTGAAACCCTTAGTAGATAGGGTGATAGAAAAAGAAGATGCTGATTTCTCCACAGTCAGAGGTCTAACCTCCTATTTGATCAATGCCATCTGTCATCAAGGCGACGAAGCTCAGGCTATTTTTCTTGAACATGTACTAGATGAGCTGGAGGCTTCGGTTAAGATTTACAAAGAGCTGAATAGGGGGGAGATGGAGTTCTTGGTACAAGCTGAATTCGAGAAGATGTCACAAGAAGTCGCAATTGCAAAGGTTGATCTCCAAGTTCTTTTGGACACTTTCTCTCTTAAGTCTGCTGAGTATAATTCTAAAGTGGAAACAGTAGCATCTGTTGCTGACGAGAAGGAGAGGAAAGTTGCTGAGCTGCAATCAGAATCTGCCCATCTTAAAGAAGAGCTGAAACTTGTTCGGCTTGCTTTGGAGGATGAGGCCGCACAACACCAGGCTGTAGTTCAACAGCTGAATGCTCTGACTCAGGAGAGAGATGAGTATGTTGCAACTCATCAAGATGAAATCTCTCGCAGAATAGTAACCATGCCATCTTTCGACGATAAGTCTGGGATGGAGGAAGCTAGGAAGCGGGTGATGGAATCTCGTGAGGAGTGACTGCAATCTTTAAAGCAGCAAATGGCCAACTTGATGACTCCGCCGGCAGAATGAGAAAGACTTTTGTATCTTCAATCTTTTTGTGATATGTAATGTTGTAATGACTTTCAATTTTGATCAATCAATAAAAAGACATTTTCTTGGTGGCTCTATTATTTATTGTATATCTTATTCAGATATAAATAATAGCGATAGAAAATATATTCAAAGGTGCAAGACATGATATATTTCTTGAATTTGGAAAATAATTATATTCAATTATATCTGCTCAGAGATAATATGGACGTGGCAAATATAATTTATTAAATATCATTATTTCAATAGACAACTTAATCAAAGATGACAGGTTGCTGATATAAACGAACTGGATGAGTCGTCAAAATGTGTGAACGAAATGAATCGTCAGGATGAACGGATGGACCGTCAAATGAATTAAATGAACGGGTGGACCGTCAGATGAATGGAATGAACGGATGAACCGTCAGATGAATGTAATGAACGGGTGAACCGTCAGATGAATATGTGAACGGGTGAACCGTCAGATAAATGAACGGGCGAACCGTCAAATGAATGAAATGAACGGACGAACCGTCAAATGAATGTGTTGAACGAATGAACCGTCGGATGGATGTGATGAATGGGTGAACCGTCTGATGGATAAACGGGTGAACCGTCAGATGAATGTGATGAACGGGCGAACCGTTAGTTGAATGTGTCTCTTCGTTGTCTTACGAATCTCTGTCTATAAATAGAACAGAAAATCAGATGGAATGATTACTTTTACTTTTCAACAACAAGATGTTGTCTGGAGATGCATCCAAGAAGGCTGAGATCGCCTCAAAGGTTGAAGCGGGTACTGAGGAACATCTAGTCGAGTCGGCCAAGCCGAAGCAGATAGCAGCGGGCGAAGATTCGTCTGCACCCAAGCCGCCAAAGGACATCTTGGACTTCCTTCTTGAACCAGGAAAGACAGAGGAAGAAGAGGCCATGAGGATAGCTGCTTGCAAGTTCCTGGTGGGTTCGGGCAAGAATGTTCTCGGCTCTTTTGCTGATCATGTCTTCGATAAGGACGGTAGTGGCCTGCGTCCCAATTTTGAGAAAGATGATAGTGACCTTCCTTGATATTATGTACTATCATTCATGATGAAATAAAATGAACTTTTATTTACGAACTTGTCTGATGATTACAAGAAATGTCTTTTACATTTATACATAATACTTTTTGAGGAACTTGCCATTGACAGGCATCAATGACACTCGACCGTCTAGCTCTGTGAGTTGATAGGCTCCATTTAAGAAAACTTTGCTCACGATATATGGCCCTTCCCACTTTGCATCGAATTTGCCTTTGCTCATGTGAGTCATAGTCATAGGACATCTGACTGTTAAAACAAGCTCTCCTTTCTGAAAGGCTATGACCTTAACTTTACAGTTAAAAGTCTTTGAGATGCGGGCTTGGTACAACTCAATATGCTGTTGAGCCATTAACCGCTTCTCATCGAGCGCCTCTAATTCTTGGAGTCGAAGAAGGTCGTTGTTCTCTGTAGTGAGCTCGTTGGCGATAGCAATCCTTAAAGACGGAATTTTAAGTTCCAAGGGTAGAACTGCTTCACAGCCGTACACCAAGGAGAAGGGTGTACAGCCTGCAGGATTGCGGACCGTAGTACGGTTGGCCCAAAGACATTCTCCAAGCTTTTCACTCCAGTTTTGTTTGTTAGTAGACATAAACTTTTTGAGGAGCTTGATGATAGTCTTGTTGAAAGCTTCAGCTAAGCCATTAGCAGCAGGATTGTAGGCTGTCGAAGCGACATTGTCAATCCGGTGATCGTCACAGAACCTTGTAAACTTTTGGCTGATGAACTGAGGTCCGTTGTCATGGATGATTTGTCGAGGTACACCAAATCTATAGATGACATGGTGTTTGACGAAATTGATGACGCTGCTGGTCTTGACTTTAGCCAATGGTATTGCTTCGGCCCATTTGGAGAAGTAGTCGGTTATTGCCAGTATAAACCGATGTCCTCTAGAAGAAGAAGGATTGATGGGACCTATGATGTCCATGCCCCAAGCTTCAAAAGGCCAGGAAACAGCACTCGGATGAAGAAATTTCGATGGTTAATGAATGAAATCTGCGTGAATTTGACAAGCTCGACATTTCCTCGCATATTCGATGGCATCAGATACCATAGAGGGCCAGTAATAACCCATACGTCGGATGCGATCCTATAGTTTAGGACCGGGTTGATGTGCTCCGCAGACACCGTCGTGAGCTTCACGTAATACTTGCTTCGCTTCATCACCAGCAAGACAGCACAAAAGAAGACCGTCATAAGTCCGCCGGTAAAGAGTTTTGGTGGTCTGATTGTAGTAGAATCGCAGAGACAGCCGACGAATACTCGTAGCCTCCTTGGGATCTTCAGGGAGTATATCATGGACCATGAAGTCGATGAAAGGAGTTCTCCAATCTTCACTGATAACATTGGCTTCAGTAAGATTACTGAACTCAATATTACGATTGTTTTCAACGCAGAACAATTCTCGATTAGAGATAACCACCACCTGCTTTTTTTTGATAGGGATGGCTAGGACTGCTGCAAGATTGGCCAAAGCATCGGCTTCGGTGTTGCAAGCTCGTCGGACATATTCGATGAAGAAGGCTTTGAATGATGTAGCCATGTTGATTGCCGTTTCAAAGTAAGGCACTAGATCTTGATGGCGGACTTCATAGATTCCTCTAACCTGGTTAACAACCAGCTTGGAGTCACCATAGACTTCAAGATACTCGACGTCTAGTTGTTTAGCTAACTGAAGACCGATGAGTAGAGCATTGTATTCTGCCACGTTGTTGGAGCAAGGCTCATCTAAGAAGTATGCTCTTTGAATAGCTGACCCGTCTGGAGAAACAAGAACAACTCCAGCTCCTGCGATAATGGCACCATTGGGTCCAATCCTGGATGCACCGTCAAAGAATAGACGCCAAGTAGGAAATTCTTCAGAGATCATATTTGATTCCAATGTCTCGTCTGGAATTTCATCATAGAGTTTGGATGTCTCTGGAACAGGATGAGCTGCTAAGAAATCTGCCAGTGCTTGACCTTTGACAGACTTTTGAGGAACATATACCATGTCATATTAGGCTAACAGAATGGCCCATGTAGCCAGCCGAGAATTGAGTGTGCTAGGCTTCTTCATCAGTACCCGAAGAGGATTAACTCGGGATATAACATGAATAGTTTGGCCAATGATGTAATGTCGAGTCTTCTGAACAGCAAACATAAGAGCTAGGCATTTTTTTTCGACCGGACTATAACGATGTTCGGCACCAATCATAGTACGACTGAGATAATAGATGGCTTGTTCGTGACCTTCTTTGTTCTTTTGGGCAAGTAAAGCACCCAATTAATGGTCCATAGCACGGACATACATTAAGAATGGTATGCCGGAGATCGGTGGCACCAAGACTGGTGGATTCATGAGATATCGCTTTATGTCGTCAAACGCTCGTTGACATTCTTCAGTCCAAATGAAAGATACACCCTTCTTCATTAACTGAGTAAATGGTCTACAGCGTCCAGACAGATTCGAAATGAATCTTCTGATATACGCAAGTCGACCTTGGAATCCTCGTAGCTCTTTTAGGTTGCGTGGAGGACGCATCTCTTGGATGGCTTTGATCTTCTCGGGATCCACGTGTATACCCTTAGAGGTAATGACGAAGCCGAAAAATTTATCACTAGAGACACCCAAGAATGACTTGGTGGGATTCATTTTGAGTTGATGTTGGCGCATGAGGTTGAAAATAGTTCTCAAGTCTTGGATGTGATCTTCCTTTAGACGACTTTTGACAGCAATATCGTCGACGTAGCATTCGACAGTCTTGCACAGATAATCTCGAAAGATGGTACTCATAGCTCGTTGGTAAGTTGCACCAGCGTTCTTGAGACCAAATGGCATTACAGTATAGCAGTAGACTCTGCGAGGAGTGCGGAAAGAAGTGTATTTTTCATCTTCAGGATTCATTCGAATTTGATTGTATCCAGAGAATCCATCCATGAAAGATATTCGCTCGAACCCACAGGTGTTGTCAATCATGACGTCTGTGATAGGGAGAGGAAATTCATCTTTTGGACATGCTTCATTAAGATCCCGAAAGTCGATACAGACTCAAACTTTTTCGATTTTCTTTAGAACTGGGACGACATTGGCTACCCAATCAGGATGCTGCTCTTCTCGGATAAAGCCACAAGCGATTAGCTTCTTGACTTCATCGTCGATTGCGTCCATCATTTCTGGCTTAAAGCGCCGTTGTTACTGTTTGACCGATTTTGCATTTGGCAGGATATTCAATTCGTGAGTAGCAACTTTGGGATCTAGACCTGGTATGTCTTCATAGCTCCAGGCAAAGACATCAATGTATTCTTGAATAAGAAGAATTAATTCTTGCTTATCTGCCTATGGAAGGTTCTTGCTGATGAATATTGGACGAGGTGACCCGCTCTCTCCTACATCAATTTGAACTAATTGATCTTCGGTAGGAGGTTCCTGTTGTTCGAATCGGAGTTTCCATTGGGTATCCATTCGTTGAGCCCAGGGATCTGTTTCAGGATTCTCTTCAATATCTTCGTCATAGCCTTCTGGAAGTTCGACGAAGACCATGTTAGAAGATACGATCAATCGATGAATTTGACCGATGCTGGTGTCGGAATCCCATGATCTGGAATCAGAAGAGTTAGAGCGCTCTTCGCTATCGGATTCAGAGGCTGCTGGGGATAATACCGGAGGGGAAGCATATCCGAGACCTTTTTTGGTCCTGCTGTAGTACATCTCTGATTTTCCTTTCGGAATAGCCGTACGGATAGGAGTTCTTCTACCTTTACCGTAGTTGAGGCCATTTTTGAATTCATAACCCATCTTTCGGATGATGTCTTTTGATTGTTGACTGTAACAACGGAGTTGAAGATGCCTCGTATCGTTACTTTTGCTATCATTCGTATAGCTGAATTGTTGTTTCGGTCCTTTACTAAAAAGTATTGGACTCTCGCCTTTCTTTCGAGCGAGAACAATACGATATGAATCATTAGGATGTTCGAGTAAGACTTCTGTTTGAAGAGATTGCACAACTCCCATTGTAAATGACTGAAAGTTATCTAACATATCCAAATAGCACTTAGCATGATAAATGACATCAGTATACTGGAAAGTAGATGCTTTTTCATTGATTTGTACATCTGTATTTACAGCAGGACCTTTAACCTTAACAGGCTTGGTCAGATTGATTACAAGAGGGGGAGAAGAAGAACGTGGAGGAGGATTGGCCTTGTTACGATGGAGGTCGATAACAAGCGGCTCAGAGGAGGTGAGCTCCCTTTCATCCTTGTTATGAGATAAATCAATAACAAGTGGCTCAGAAGAGGTGAGCTGTCTTTTTTCCTTGTTACGGCGTAGATCAATAACAAGTGGCTCAGAAGAGGTGAGCTCCCTTTGATCCTGACCGTCATTAGTTGATTGCTTCTGGACTGGCAAGTGAATAGCCAGTGGTTTGGAGGATTGAGGACGAGAAACACGCCCTTTGACAGGTATGATGAAGGTGTCATTAGGCACTGCTTCTTGTTCTTCTTCAGTGTCCAGAGACAGCACTACCTTCATGAATTCATCCTTGTACATACGAGCATCGTTGCAGTATGCTTCGACGCCTTTGAAAGGATAGAGATCAGTAACCTCCTTTTGAACCTCTCCATTGTCATCGACATATTTGAAACATTGATGGAGAGTTGAAGGAACAATGTTATGTTCATGCAGGAATGGTCTTCCCAACAGAGCATTATAAGAACAACCATGGTTGTCAATGATGTAGAAGGTCACTTTTGTGCGAAGATTGCCTATTTGGAGTTTCAGGCGAATCTTGCCCAGAGGCTCACTTCTTCCTTGATTGAACCCAAGAATGGTGGTGATTGTACTGGAAAGACTATGCACTGGGATCTTCAGTGCATCTAACATTGTCTTCGGCATGATGCTGAGAGCAGACCCTAGATCTATTAGAATACGATCGACTTTCATCGAGTCGATATATCCTGTATAGTATAGAGGACGGTCGTGCCTATTGTCTTCCATCAGCATGTCATCCTGGGTGAAAGTTATATTTGGAATTAACTCCAACACACTATGACAATGGAGGCAAGAAATTGGCTCTGCTTTCGGCTTCTTTAGAAGGGCTAGACAGGTTTCTGCCTGCATGAGAGCCTCACTCAGAGTTTCCCGAGTCTCTTTGGAGAGGCGCAAGAGCTCGAAGATTGATAGCCGGGCCGGTGTATTGGCTAGTTGAGCCAAGATATCAAAGTTGTAAGGCTTTTCAAGTCCTGAGGGAGATAACTTCTTCAAAGGTTTATCGAAGCGGACTTGTTGTTTGCCTTTGTCGGCTACCGTCGGCTTAGGAGGAGTGGGTTCTACAACCGGTGAGGAGGCAGAAGGGTTGTCCTCAGTGGAAGCAGGTTGCACTGGAACGGGCTCAGAAGAAGTAGCAGGATTCTACTGAGCTTCGGGATAATCCTTTAGATAGGCTTTTCCTGATCTGGTGCCCAGCAGGATTTCCTCGTCAACTATGGGGTCAAAAGATACCATATTGCAAGTCTTTGTCTTGCCTTTGGAACAGTCTTTCTTCTTGGAGGAAGAGGGAAGTTCAAACTTCGAGGCAAGATCCGGATGAATCCACATAATCTTGCCATTGTTAAGAGACAAGGGGACAAGACCTTCACTTCATAGAGGAGGGAGATTCTCGATCTCAAGAGTAGCTTTGGGGATAGGAATGACACCATACTGTACATCTGCGGAGGAAAGTCACCGAATTGAACTGATACCATGTTTGCGGTAACAGTCTTCTCGTCTTGCTGCAGAGTGACAATACCAGCGTTAACTAGCTCTTGAATTTTACCTTTGAGCACATAGCATGCTCCAGTGGGATGCCCAACGAACCTGTGATAGACACAATACTTGGGATGATCAGTCTTACCGACCTCATCAGGCTTCTTCGGGTCTGGGAGTTGGAGGTTATTGCTTTTGATCAAGCAATCAAAGATGCTCACGGTGTCATTCTCGTCAAAGGAGTACTCCACTTTCGGATGAGGTTCCCTTGGTGGAGGTGCTGAAAGAGTAGAAGCAGACGTAGGTGGAGCTACGTTGACCGCCAGAGATTCTTTGTTCTTCAAGTTGATATTCAAAGTTTCTTTTCCCTTGCGGTTGTTCTGGCGATTACCACCACCCGATGTCTGGTGTTCATCCCGGTCGGGGTTAGACATTTGTACCCCTAGCTGCTTGAATTTGTCAGCACTAACTTCAGCTGCTTTAGCATTGACAATGAAGGATGGCCAGTCTTGGAACTGAGTTGACCCCGTCCACATGCTGATGATAGGCAAAAGATTTGCCTTGCAGGTGTCTATGGTGACAGCGGCCGGAGTTCCAGGAGGCATTTTTAGAGCTTATCGGCGGAACCTTTCAATGAAACTCTCAGCAGTTTCATTATGTCTTTGTTTGATTTTATTGAGGGCTGACATGGTCATGTCGTTGATTCCCTCATAGAATCGTTCTAAGAAGATTTGTTTTAGACCTGAGAAAGAAGTGATACAGCCATCGGGCAAGCTTCTGTACCAATCGTATGCCGCACCGGCTAAACAGCCGACGAATACTCTGGTAAGAAGAGCGTCATTTGGCTGAAGTTGGACAGTCATTACCTCAAAGTGATTAATGAACTGACTAGAAGAAGTGCTGCCATCAAACAGCGAGATTGTTGGGATTTTGTACTTTGGAGGAAATGAGACTTTCTTCCATTCAACTGGGTAAGGTTGTTTGATCCCCAACCTCTGCAAGTTGTCCTTCTCTTTGAAGGCCTCGAACTGAGTGTGCAAGAGTTTGACAGCTTCATTGGCATCCTCCACTGATGTAGAAGGAGCAGGCTGGATCACAGTATTAGGGGGAGGGACAGCGTGGTAAGCACTACCCCCAGCACCTGACTGACTGGGTGTAGGTTGAATCTGTACAAGAGGTATTTGAGCAGATGCTACCTCCAGCCCTGCATTGACAGGCACCGACGATGCTATGATTTCAGGATTTACAACAGGTACGGTCGGTGGTACTGTATGTTGGGCCACAATAATAGAATGCATACTTGTAACCATTTTAGCCATGGTCTTCAACTTGTCTTCTAGCGCAGCTATCCGTTGTTCTTGGCTAGCCGAACTGGAAGCATCTGGGTCTTCAGTGACAACATAAGCAGTCACTTCTCTAGGTACGGTGGAGGACACTGTCTGTTCCGAACTTTTACTGTATGCATCGTAGTCGGAGAAAGAGTCATCTCCTGAGTGAGAAAGAGGAAGATGACCAGAAGGATCTTGAAGATTCCTTTGACCGATTGTGTCTCGGCTTCGGGATCGGGTATGTTGGAATACTCCATCAGAAGATTCTTGGAGTAGATCCAAATACCGCTGACTTGGCTTGCGAGACTTGCCGTGCTTGGAGCACTTCCTACCCCAGTGTCTCTGGAAGTCATATTGACGGAAGCGTACAAAACTTCGTCTTCATCTTCTGACATAGGTTCAGAGTTTGTAAAGTTCAGACGATCAAAGACAGATCGTCTTGTTGTCTGACAGCAACACTTGATGACAACTTTGTGATTACAATGGTGTCCAAGTTGTTGTACTGGAGGTGTTGAAATATTGTCCCATTTTTGCTTAAGGTGTTCTCGGAGATCGGGAACAATGACGGGACGAGAAGAAGTTCGAGGGATATGTTCTTTGACAACATTCGGAACATGGTTCCGATTCTTCAAATGTTTTATCCCTTGAGTGTACAGGGAAGTACTCATTTCATTAGCATAGGTGTCAGGATTTTTGATCTTGGAAGTTTACCTCTGATGCTGGTTGGTCTTCGGCATTGGCTGTTTACGTTTCACCGAAGTTGGTCGATTGAGATAAGTTCTTAGATCAGCAAACTCACCCCCAGGGGTTTCTGTCCGAGACACCCACAATTTTCCCTATTTCGAACGGGATATCTTGAGAGTTGGAAGATCTTGGAATTCTGCTACCGGAGTAGGCAGAATACCTCTTTGATCAGTACCTTTCCCTTTGGCAAGGAGGGAAGAAGAACTCTTGTTGGAGAGAGTCCTGATACTGATTGGTGCCGGAGCACATTCAGATTGATCTTCTACGGTAAAAACCGAGGAAGACTGAGAAAAGACCAAAGGGCCTTTTCCTTTGTTTTGTGAAGAAGGGTTAGCTAAAGAGCGTTTTCCTCTGTTGTCTTCCAAGTCGTGGGACGAGAAAGTTTGAGAAAAGACCAACGGGCCTTTTCATTTGTTCTGGGGAGGAGGAGGAATAGTCAAAAGACTACCCCCAGTGGATTGCACTGGAGCAACAGGGTGCTTGAGAAGAGGAGCAGAGGTTTTTCCCTTGCTGTGAGAAGAAGAGAGATTAGCCAAAGGGCTGTCTCTCTTAGACTGCGCTGGCGCAGTTTGCGCAGGGATTGAAGTGGCTATTGGCGCACTGGCAGGTTGCACATGAGTAACCCTGGCAGCAGGTCTTCTGGCCACAGTCTCAGTAGCTTGCGCAGCAGGAATCTTGAGGCCAGAGTGCTTGAGTTGCACTCTGGTTGCTGGAGTGGTAGATTGCGCAGGCAGAGTTGTAGCCAACTGCGCCAGAGGAAGATGAGTCTTGTACTTTGACAGAGCAGCATAGGAAGTAGGTTGTGTACTGGCAAGGGGAGCAGCATACTGCGCATGGGCAGTAGCAGCAGACTGCGCAGCAGAGGCAGCAACAGAGACAGTGGACTGCGCAGCAGGCTGAGCAGTAGAGGCAGACTGCGCAACAGTCTTGGGAACCCACACTGGGTGAACTTTGCTCGTGGCAGAAGTTGTTGCAGTGTGAGGGGTGGTCCTGGAGTTGATCATCGCCTCGTAGGCCGTCTGGTTGACCTTTACAACCAGCGTCTTCTGCGTCTTTCCGATAGACGCAACGTCACATTGAGTTGTCACTTCCTCGTCGGAGGAGAAAGTCGTCCCCAACAGAGTCGCCATTTTGTTTGCAAAAACAAAAGTTGATCTTTATTTCACAAACTTTGTAAGAAGATTACAAGAATTCTGGAAAAGTACAACTATAGGAATCCGATCTGAATGACGATCGCTTTATCCCTTGGACGATGTGAACTTTGAAGATGGCAGCCTCTGAAGTTGAAGGCGGTAGCCTCTGAAGAATGCAGCAGCACTTGGGCAAGAACTCCGGAACTCTCTGCTCTTGATTCTAATTTTTCTCTGATCTCTATGTGTGTGATAATGAAGACTTGAAACTATATTTATATAGTTCTGGAAATAACTAACTTTTAGTTATTCTGAGTTGCGCAGGATGGATTGCGCAGACTTTGGATTGTGCAAGCAATGAACTGCACAGGCAGTTACTCGATCGTGGACCATCTGTATGTGACGCGTGGCATTGTTTGATTGAAATGTGCTTGATCGTGTACAGACGGTTGCCACATGGTGAATAATTGATGGCATGTAGGCCACGTGTACATTTGTCAGTTGTCTTGATGGAGTGCGCCATCTGAATTGTGCTGACTTCAGATTGCGCTGGGATGGACCGCGCTGCAGAGAGTCTGGCCGATTGTGCTGTATGTACAGCTGTCCTCGAGCGCTGTGCTGTACGATAAACGAACAGTTTCCTCGTTCTCCGTGCTGTCAGTTGTCAGAAGATCTGATTCTCTGTCAGATAATGATGACGAGGCCACGTCAGCTTGCGCACTTGGATGAGTGCGCAATTCAGCCTGCACAATCGAGTTGTTGCGCAATCTGTCTCCTGTGCAGTTCACTTGAAGAATGCACAAGTTGATTTTTATGACTTCTTTGATGGGTGCAACTTGATTTTTAGGACCTACAGTCACCTCCCAAAGCACTGCCACCGACTTCATCCAGAACTAAAGAAGAAACTACCCCGAAAAGTCAGCGAGCCAACTGAGGGGAGGACACCCATGCCACCTATCCTTCCTCGCCTAAATTTGCACACTCGATTCGGCTCCGGGGACGACACATCTGACAGGAGTGAATCTCCTTGCAAAGCATTGATTCCCTACAGTACCCAAGCTCTCACCCTATCCAATCAGTTCGACGCTCTTGATTCGGAGGACACGGAAGACCCAGAGGATACAGCCGCTCCCCTAGCCGATCGCGCGCTCACCGAGATCCTCCCATTCCGGAAGGCGTAGAACAGTCCACCGATGTAACCGAAGCTAATCAGCTACTCACCACCGAAGTCCCCGTGGTTGAGGCCTTAGCTATTCTAGGTACAGACCTAGTTCGGAGAGGGCTCCAAGTCCAAGCCGCGGGTTTCCCTCTTCAGCAATTCAATCTCCTGACAGGGAG
Organism: Iris pallida; assembly: GCA_029216955.1. Lineage (NCBI taxonomy): Eukaryota > Viridiplantae > Streptophyta > Magnoliopsida > Asparagales > Iridaceae > Iris > Iris pallida. The sequence goes on along the minus strand of JANAVB010027598.1, from coordinate 2,468,649 downwards.
TACCAGTGACTCCATAATCATCCCACCAGAGAATCCTATCCTAGACTCAGCCGGAGAATCGGTCAGTCAGCAACCGGCCATGAAAGAGCAATCATATATTGATCACCCTCCCTCAATTGAGGCAGGACCTTCTACCTCAAGCAAGGCCAATGCCAACCACGGGCCCACCAAAATCGCCACCATCCAAACCAGATCCGCCGCCAAGCGGAACAAAACCCCCCAACAACTCCTTAATGCTTAACATCCTATCCTGGAATGTCCGCGGTCTGGCGAACAAACCGACATTAAGGAGAATAACCAATCTGCGAAAAATCCACAAGATAGACATCCTCATCATTATCGAACCCAAAATTTCCCCCAAAAGATTAAAGTCCATCCAACTGCAACTAGGCCTTCCCATGGCCATAGCTGGCAGACACGATATTTGGATCCTCGGCACGAAGGACGTCAAATTAGGAGTCATCCTGGACTCCCGGCAGGCCCTCTCCTGTTGGTTTGATCACCCAAGACTTTCCGATCGCGCTATCCTTTCAGCGGTCCACGGCAGCTGCGATGTTACGGAAAGGAAACAACTCTGGAATGACCTCCTTGACATCCATCACCTTCACACCAACTCCCCTTGGCTTTGCATTGGGGACTTTAATGCGATCAACTGCAGCACAGAGAAAACCGGAGGTCGCCCCCCCCGCCCCGGCCATGCTTGACTTCAATAACTTCATCTTCAATGCCCACTTAACCTCTCTCCAGTTCACTGGCAATGCATTCACCTGGTGCAACATGCAGGACGGCGACCGTCGTCAATACTCCAGGCTAGACAGGGCCCCCACGAATGCCTTCTGGTACGATATGGGGATCACCACCAATCTGCCCCACCTCAAATCCACAGAATCCAAAAAGAATTTCCAATTCCTCGACTTCTGGACCGGGCACCCCCTGTTTCTGGGCATCGTTGCGGAAGCATGGAACCGCGAGGACTCCCCCAATCCCCTTGTCCGGGTGAGCAACAAGCTTAATGCCACCAGAAAAGTCATGTCTGCTTGGAGCAAGCTTGCCTACGGGGACATCTTTCAAGCCGTTCGAGTAGCCGAGGACAACGTCACCCGCGCCGAAGCCCTGGTCGTCACAGATCGCTCGTTAGTGGCTAGAAGAGCCCTCAGCCTTACTAAGGCTATGCTTAAATTCAGAATCAAAGTGGAGACCGATTTCTGGAAGCAGAAAGCGAAGTTAAAATGGGACAGCGAGGTGGACAAAAACTCGAAGTACTTTCATGCCTGCGTTAACGGACGCAGACAGAAGCCCTCGATTCACAGGACTACCGATGACCATGGGAACATCATTACCGACCAAAAGAGCATCCAAGAGGCAGCAACGGAATTTTATTCCAAACTATTCTCTAAAGATACTGTCCACAAAGATAGATCATTCCTAGATCAAATCCCCTTCCATATTAATGACACAGACAACGCCCAGTTGAACCGCCCTCCCTCAGCTCAGGAAGTAAAAGATGCAGTGTGGGCCTTGAACGAGCACAGTACGCCAGGCCCGGACGGGTTCTCGGGGGTATATTTCTGCACTAGCTGGGATATTATCAAGCAAGACATCACCGAAGCGGCAATCGCCCTCTTCGAAGGTGCTGTATACCCCAAAGCCATCTCGAGCGCCAACCTGATCCTTATCCCTAAAAAAGACAACCCGAAATCATTCCGCGACTTTCGACCCATTAGTCTTTGTAACTTCACCAACAAGATCATATCCAAGGTTATTGCTACCAGAATGGTTGGTCTTCTTCCCAAGATCATCTCGGAGGAGCAAAGCGGGTTCATTCGCGGAAGGAACATCCAGGACAATATTATGCTGGTCCAATAGTTAATCACCTGCATGAAATTTCCAGTGAGGGGAGGCAACATTGCCGTTAAAATCGACATGGAGAAAGCTTATGACAGACATGAATGGCAATTCATGATCTGGGTTTTCAGAGCTTTCGGATTCTCGGAAACTTGAACCAATATTGTCTGGAGATCCATCAGCAACTCGTGGTTCTCCATGGTCATCAATAGCCACGTAGAGGGATTTTTTAAATCCTACCGCGTGGTGAGACAGGGCGACCCCCTATCCTCCAATGTTTTCATCATAGCAGCGGACGCCCTGAGTAGGAACCTTAACAATATGGTCAACACCTTCAACTTCCAGCACTATCATACATCCAGTGGCTGCCCTATAATCACCCACCTAGATTTTGCAGACGACTTACTCATCTTCTCTTTCGGGGATGAAGGCGCAGTGGAGGTGGTTCACAATACCCTGATGAGGTACTCCAGATGCTCCGGCCATAAGATCAATCATTCTAAGAGCGTTATCTACGCCCACCACAACACCAAGAGAGAGCACGCCAACAACCTCTCCAACTTAACATCCTTTACGGTTGCTAAGCCCCCGTTCACCTATCTCGGGTGCCCTTTAGTGTACGGGAAGTCCAACGTCAGCATCTTCGAGGACTTGACCACCAGAATCAGAAAAAAACTGGAAGGGTGGCATAATGCCACCTTATCCCCAGGTAGCAAAATGATCCTCATCAATCACGTGCTGTGAACCCCCTGATTTTTTTTGAAATTTTCTAGATGATATTTTAAAATTTTAGGCTTATTTATTTTCTTTTCTTTTTTAAAGGATCGCACATAGCAAAGAGTTTGTTAGAGATATGTATTTGGTGCAAAGTATTATTAGAATATTAAGAAAAATATTTTGAGAATATTAGAATTATTATTTTTATTTTTATACATTATTAAATAACAAATGGTAATTTTATTGTTTTTAGTTTACCATTTAAATGAGTTACCAATAAAAAGATTTTATTAATATATAAATTTAGGTTATAAACAAATCATTTGTATTTTATAATATTAGTAATTGGTGTTTTATTTTCTAGTATTAGAAATTTGTATTTCATTTCTAGTATTAGTATTAGAAACATATAGGTATAATAAATTATATGTATTATATGCAAATATAGGTAAATATAGGTGTTTAAAAAAAAGGCCATTGTTCCCCGAAGGGAACAGTAGCTGGCGGTTGGCCCATGGGGCTACTCCCCAGGCCTGTTCGGCCACACAGCTGAGTTATATATATAACTCGGTTATATATATAACGACTGAACTAGAAACCGAGAACCCCGAAACCCTATCAAACTACAGCGCCGACCTCGAGGATCGACGCCAACGTGACCCACTCGCTCCGGCGTGCCACCCCGACCCCCAGCGGCCGCCGCCGTGCGTCGCTGACCGTCGGCCAACCAAGCACGCCACGCGCAACACAGGGCACCTCTGTTTGGGCGCAGCAAGGTAACTCCGTTCTCATCGTCCTTTCTCCGTCTGTGATTAATTGTTTCCGAATTCGTAAATTTCCCTGGACACCCTATATAACCCCCTCGACACCCCAGCAACTAGATCGTGGGAAGGTCATCCCATCGATTTGGAAAATCGACGCCAAGGCGAAAAAAAACCTACTGTGCATGGACAGAAATAGGATTTGCTATACCCCTGTTCGAAGACGATTTCTGGCCGGCCTGTTAGGAATTCGAGAAAAATTCCTTGAACAAAGTCAACCACCATATGTAGCACTTCATAACCCTTTTGGTAGTTTAATTTTTCATTTATTATATGTAAAGATTTTCGATTCCAAAGATTGGGGAAAAACAGTTTTTAAAACTATAATATTAGGAAAATTTTCCCGATACGGTGAGCGCCCCGACAAACCGGGCAACGTGGTCGTGCATTATACGCATCGAAAGGTGCGTATGGATGTTACCGACGTGTGGGAACTGACGGAACTCGATTTCGTTGTGCGTGCGCGACGAAATCAGTACGTATCCGTCGAAATACTCCCGTATCGACGTTTTGCAAACTTGACCATAACTTCGTGCACGTTCGTCGGATCGACGCAAAACTTGCGCCATCAGGACCGTATCAATTTTTCGGTCCTGTATGCCAAGTTTGGTCTAATTCTGAGAAGGTTGATCGGAACGCCAAAATTTGGCGGGCCCGCAACCCGTTCTAACGGACGAATTTGTGCACAGCCCACCGGAATCCAACTTTGGATATACGGTTGGGTTTGCCTCCTCAAACTGGAACCGTAGACATGTAGTTCGACAACTTTAGAGACCATAGATCCTGGCACACATTTTGGTGGAAAACGGGTCCAACGGCGGACATCATTTTGACCCGAAATTACGATTTTGCCCCTGTTCCAGAATTTGACTTTTGGACAGGCGTTTCCTAGGTATTTCTTTTATGCCAAATCTATTAGTGATGTTTATTTCAGCATCCAAGGTTGTTCGTAGAAGTTGGCTTTTATTGCTTTCCTATTTTGACGATTTGAGTCATCCAGCGTTGTCATTCTGCACATTACCTTCAGGCAAGATACCTTGCCACCCGCTGTTTATTTATTTTAGCTCATATTCCATGCATTATTCATTATTTTCTTTATACAAAATAAACTGTGATACATGGCATAACTTGTTAGAACTTACTGTTCAGTTATATTTCCTGCTATGTATTATTTTCTTACACATTAAACTTAGAGTTAAGGGACCCACCCTTTGTGTGTTGCATTCATTGGCCTTGACACATTTGTACCACGTATTGTGAGTCACATATAGAACTCGGACATGCGTGACTGGCTGGCCACTAGTACGTATAAGTCGTGCGATAGGATTAACCGCTAATAGACATTGCATGCTTAGTTTGACTTAGCGGTTAATAGGGGTTATGTGTTGCGGATACAACATAGTAGGCATTGGACGGAGAGTACATATCCTTAGCGTATGGCTACTTTACACATTTCCCTTATGACCGTACGCTCCACTGTAGATGCGGGTTGACGACCCCTTATTACTGCTGGCCACTGACGTTCGTGGAACGATTATGCCTGAGGCCCCTGGTGCCCCAAGGGGGGACTATGCCGATCCTATTTTTAGCCAGGGCCCATGTGTTGGAGGGATGTACTTAAAATGCATTCACGTAGAATGGTAGGCTACCCTTATCCGTTAGGTACGAGTACTCTTGGTTTGGGTACTTGTATCTGACCGTGACTTGGAATAATAACTTGTCACGGATTAGTTTGCCACATCTTGTCCTTGTTTGGTTGTAGGTGTGGTTTACTACTCCGATGAGAAGGTATTGAACCTTGTTGGGGTCCGGATACTATATTGGATTCATAGCATGGAAAGATACGTCATCGTGAATTGGTTTACCATCTCCTGTCCTTGTTTGGTTGGGGGGATGGTAAGCTAGTTCAGTAGGTGTGTATTGGACCATGTTATAATTTAATTGACTTATTTATTTGAGCAATATTTATTCAGTTATGTAGCATATTCTTTTTGTATCTTGTTACGTCCCTCTGAGGACCTGGTGATCTCTCCAGGTATAGGTGTGCAGGACTTCCCACAGGAGTATGGCTCCGCTATAGACTCATCCTTCACGTTCGAGCGAGTTGTACTTTCTGATCACAGCTGTCCCTATTGTGTCGAGGAGCCTATTTAGTCTTCATTACTTATTTTATTTATCTTAGAGGTTGGACTCTATTTCTTTTCAGTTTATTCTAGTGCCGGTAGTAGATTTGTCTCCGCCCGGCCAACATCTATATTTTAACATTAACTTTGATTCATGAGATACCATTTTTTTATATTCTGTAGATGAGATTTAGCTTTTACCTGTGACTGTCTGTTATTATTATTCACATTACAGCTTATGTGTGTGTTTAAGATTTCCATATATTGGAGTATATCTCATGCATATGTAGCTGGCATGCTACATTCCTAGTCCTACGTATTTTGGGACTGGAGTGTTACACGTGCTTTCCTCCATCCCCATCCACACCCTAGCTGCGTGTTCGTCGCCCATTAAGGTTTTTTTTTACGATCGAACAGATCTTTTATAATTTCTTCTGGGGGCATAGCAACGGCCAAGATAAGCATCATTGGGCCATCTGGGAAACTATGGCTCACCCGACTGGTGAAGGGGGACTGGGATTCACCAAACTCACCCACATTGTTAAAGCTTTTTCGATGAAACTGTGGTAGAACCTCCGCACGAGCAACAACTTATGGAGCAGGTTTTTGAAAGCTAGATACTTCAAACATATCCACCCCTCGATGGCCATTTCCAACTGCAGATCCTCAGCGGCCTGGCGTCGCATCCTTATCGACCGCGACCTTGCCGAGCCTACGATGAGACTCCAGCTGGGAGCAGGCGATTCGAACCCATTCCATGAGAGATGGGTCGGAGATAGCATGATCCCGAGTCTTACTGAGACCCCGAGAGATTGTAGGATCAGAGACCTGTGGAACCCCCCTACCGACGACTGGCACTGGACCAGATTCTTGAGTGGTCTGGTAACGAAGCGGCGGACAGCATCCGTGAGCGAGGATTACGCATCGGCGGCGAGGCGAATGTGTTAAGATGGACCCTCGAGGCGTCGGGGGCATTCTCAGTGAAGTCAGCGAGAACCGCTATCCGGGGCACCGGTTGGCCGTACCTCCCAATGGCCCACTACTGGCAATCCTGCATCCCCAAGAAGTGGTCCTTCCTATTGTGGAGAGTCCTCAGAAAGAAGCTGTCGACAGACGACATCCTTAACACCATCGGGATTAGCTTAGCATCAGCTTGCTCCTGCTGTTCCGAACGCCAGACGGAGACTATCGATCACATATTCCGACAGGGGGCACTGCCGGACAGGACTTGGACTACCCTTAACCAGCTTTTCAGCATGGAGCAGGACGACAGACGCTTCCACGATCTTCTGGCTTCCTGGGGTTCTGCTTTCCACGGCCATCAGATCGTCGCAGCGGCTGCTACATGGGTCATTTGGAAGAATCGCAACAAAGTGAGATACGAAGGTCACCCATACTCGGCGAACCAGCTCTTTCAGAAAATTGCTCGACAATGCCGTAAGAGGAGCTCCCTGTGTTCCCACAGTTTGAGAGAATTTTGGTCGGTGCTACCCCTGTAGCCCCGGGCGATTGTTTCGCCTGTTTTCCTCCTTCTTTTTGTGGTATAACTGTATAGGCTTCGGCATTTTGTGCCTTGTATACAGATTTTTTCTGCGGTCTTTTGAGTCGTCATTAATAAATTGAGGGGGTTTTCTAATATATATATATATATATATATATATATATATATATATATATATATATATATAGGAGTATATATAAACTTTGGACCGAAACCGAATAATTATAAATTTAGTATAATGAAAACTGAAACCGAACCGAATTTAGTATATTCGAAACCGAAAACCGAACCGAATTTTTTCAAAATTTAGTATGTTCGAAACCAAAACCAAAACCAAATCAGTGGATCAACCTCCTCGACCGTAGGTACTTATAAGTATTGACCGTATCGGATTAGTATCGGTCTATCGGTTTGGTATAGGCCGTATCGGTTGATATTGGTCTTAGTGAATTGGTATCGTCCTATCCGATATGTATCAGCCATATAGCTAGGATTCGTATTTGCCTTATCGATTCAATATCGGCCATATCAGATAGGTATCGACATATCGGATTAGTATCGGCAGTATCAGATTAGTTTGGTGGAAGGTTTGGTAACAACTATACTTGGATTTCTTTCTTCTAGAGCTAGATTACCATTGCAAGAGAGTCACGAGAGCGTAGCTGGCCAGTTACAGAACATACATGCTTCCTTTTTAATCTTGCTTTTCCTGATGGAAAAGGAAGCATGTATATTACTGTAACTGGCCAATCACGATCTGGTGACTCTTTTGCAATGGTATTCTAGCTCGAGAAGAGAGAAATCCAAGTACAGTTGTTACTAAACCTTCCACGATACTAATCCAAAATGGTCGATACTAATCCGACACGGCCGATACCTATCGGATATGACCAATACCAAATCGATGAAAGCCAATATGAATCCTAGCTATACGGTCGATACATGTACATATCAGATAGGATGATACAAATTTGTTAAGGCTAATACCAATCTGATACGTCCTATACCAAACCGATAGATCGATACTAATCTGATACGGTCGATACTAAGTACATCCGATCTATACCAGCGGTCGATACTAATTCTGTTAGTCTTACGACACAGATTTTTACCTCCAATCTACGATAGATCGTTACTTCTTTGATCATACATGGATGTACAAACGACAACACGAGAGCAGAATATGTGTGAGTGATGATTTTTAGGCAGGCGTGAAAGAGTTTCTTAAGTGTGCCATGAGCAAAGCTCAGTACATGGACGGTACCAAAATCAAGTTTCCATGTCGTAATTGTCGCAATAGACGTTACGAAGAAGTGGTGACTGTGAGAGATCATTTGACCCGTAAGGGTTTCGTACGTGATTATGACATGTGGTCATTGCAAGATGAACTATATACGAAAAGACAGGTTGCGAATGCTGCTACTTATGCTTTTAATGATAATGCTGCAACGGATTTTGTCATCGAAGACGAACGATGCTCTGTTGATTATGGAGACCTGCAAAACCTTGCACGAGATATGGTGTACGATGCGACAGGGCCTAATTTTGATCCAGAGGATCCTAATCCCGAGGCGAAGGAGTTCTAAGATATGTTTCAGGATACAGATACTCCTCTACATCCTGGTTGTGATACTCATTCCGTACTGTGAGTGACGATACGGTTGTTGAGCATAAAGTCTGATTTTAACTTGCCACAAGCTTGCTATGATCGGATTACACAACTCGTGAGAGAGATCTTACCGAAGGAATCAAAAGAGCACCCAAAAAACTTCTACAAGTCAAAGATGATGGTCCGAAAACTGGGACTGGGGTACGATAAGATCGATTATTGTCACAATGGTTGCATGTTGTACTACAAAGAGAAGGAGGACATAGAAAGTTCAGCTTTTATAATACGGATCGTTACAAGCCAGTAAAGGGAAAAGGAAATTCAACTAGAAAACGACGTCCTTACAAGTATATGCATTACTTGTCGATCACGAAGCGTTTGCAGAGGATGTATATGTCTCTGAATACAGCTGAACACATGATGTGGCACAACGAAGAACGCACAAAGGACGATGGAGAATTGTCACATCCTTCGGACGGAGAGGCGTAGAAACATTTTGACTTGTGTCATCCAGATTTTGCTGCAGAGCTTAGAAATGTACGGCTGGCGCTAAGTTCTGATGGCTTCGCCCCTTTCGGGCAGTCGAGATCTCAATACTCCTGCTGGCCGGTCATTCTTACCCCTTATAATCTGCCACCATGGATGTGTATGAAGACTCCTTATATGTTCTTGACAGCTATCATACGGGTCCTAAAAATCTGACGAAGAACATCGATATATATTTACAGCCGTTGGTGGATGAGCTTAAACAGCTGTGGGAGATCGGCGTCGCGACCTATGATATTTTCAGAAAACAGAACTTTCAGATGAGAGTTTCACTAATGTGGACAATAAATGATTTTCCAGCATACTGTATACTGTCAAGATGGAGTATTCACGATAGGATGTCTTGTCCGATATGCATGAAAAATAGTAAGGCGTTCCGCCTTAAGCATAGAGGAAAAACTTCTTTCTTTGACTGTCACCGTCAATTTCTGCCCGCGAGTCATCATTGGAGAAAGAACAAGGACGCGTTCAGAGCTGGAAAACAAGAATTTTCTCATCCGTCAATTTCTACTTTAAGATTTCCCGATGGCTATGTGTCGAATTTGTCTAGATGCGTTGATCTCAATGAACACAAGCTAACGGGAATGAAGAGTCACGACTGCCACGTGTTTATGGAAAAGATTACTTCCCATACGTTGAGAGAGTTGTTGCCTTCTTCTGTATGGGTTCCGTTGGCTGAGCTATCTACATTCTTCAGGGATATTTGTTCAACTAAGTTGACGATGCAACACATGGTTGAACTTAAGGAGAAGACTGTCTTAACAATTTACAAGTTAGAGAAAATATTTCCTCCGGGCTTCTTCGACAGCATGGAGCATCTACCGATTCATCTAGCATACGAAGCCCGTGTCGGTGCATCTGTTCATCATTGATGGATGTACCCATTTGAGAGGTACATAAAAATTGATATAATTTAAGTTGAATTTCATTTTTAACTACACTGATAATTTCTCTCTCTAAATACCTACACCACTTAAAGAAGAAAGTTGGTAACAAGGCTCATATAGAGGCTTCGATATACGAAGCATATCTTATTGAGAAGGTATCAAACTTCTGCTCCATTTATTTCGATACTCATGTTAAGACAAATCGAAATAGACCTCAAAGGAATGACGAGGATGTTGAGGATGGAGATATATTCAATGTAAGGGGAAAGCCTATTGGGGCTAGTAAGAAACGGTGGTTGACTGACGATGAGTATGATGCCGCTCACCGATATGTCTTCTTAAATTATGACATACAAGAAGTGAGAGATTTGGAGAAGTAAGTGACTACACTTACACTCGTTATAATCTCTAATTTGGGGAAGTAATTGACTACACTTATTCCTACTCTCTAACAGTGTATTTAGAGATGAAGTCCAAATGAGGACACCCGATCTTACTGATGAAGGACTTCAAAGAGAGGTTGATTGTACCTTTCCGTCCTGGTTTCACAAATACATATGTAACTGAGATAATAATTTATGTGGCTACCATTAAAATATATGCATCTAAAATATTTAAATTATCAATATTTGTTTACAGGTTTTATTGCTTGAAACAACACTCACAAATGATAGTATTCGTTATTTGGCATTGGGACCAAAGAAGCATGCAAAGACTTGGCCAGGCTATGTCGTTAATGGCTTCAAGTTTAAGGCAACTCAGAATGCTATAAATGTCGAATTTCTCAATGACGGCTTCAGTACCAAGGATTCTGGTGTTTGTATAAGAGGCACCATCTATGACGACGAGCCGGACTTTGACTATTATGGAGTGCTTCGGGATATTATAGATTTATAATATAGTGCCCTATATGATATACATATTGTGATGTTCAAATGTGAGTGGTTCGATACGACACCAAATATCGGTTGGAGAGTCGATAAACAATTTGGATTCGTCGATATAAATCATCGCAGGAGGTATAGAGGGCCCGACACATTTGCGATAGCAAGTCAGGCTGTTCAAGTCTACTATACAAGCTACCCAAGGCATCGTAGAGATCGATTTGACTGGTGGGAAGTATGTAAAATTAAATCTAGAAATACATTCAACGTTGGAGACCCAGCATACCAAGAGGACCAGATCGAAAAGTCCCAATACTTGGTACAACATTCCGATACCATGGATGTTAAAAATATTGTTGAAAAAAATAGAGGGGAGGAAGAGGTTGATACACAAGACTTAACTGTCAACCAGGGAAGAAAGAGGCATCTTGTCCCAACTATTGAGGATGAGGATGAAGAAGAAGAAGAAGAAAAAGAAGAAGAAGAAAAAAGAAGAAGAAGAAGAAGAAGAAGAAGAAGAAGAAGAAGAAGAATAACTTGATGAGGATGAGGATACAGATGAAGTCGATGATGAGGATGAGGATGAGGACGAGGCTGAGGACGAAGATGAAGACGATGACGATAATTAGATTAAATATCAGTATATATTAAAATACTTTCAATTACGTGATATTAGTTTGACCTCATAAAAGCACTTATAACTAACTTATATGAATTCAGTTCAAACTTTTGCATATTCTTGTTGCAGATGGCACTCCTAGTTGTTCTTTTCTTCGCGGCGTCACTCGTCGCCCTGCTAATGGCTAGCACTCGTCGTGGTGGTGGTACGGGCCGTGGTGGTGCTGGTGGTATTGGCCGTAGTGGTGCTAGTGGTGGTGATGGTGGTCGTGCTCGTAGTGGTGGTCGTGGTCGCATTCAGCCTTCCCGGGCGGTGTCTCCATCAAGCGAGCCCGACCCGGAGAGTACGCCGGGTACAGACTCATCCCGCCATCGATCTACCCAGGGGCTATCGACACATTCGTCGATGGGGTCTCCATCTGGTAGCGGATCTGTTCTGCCAGCGGATCCACCAGGAGATACACCAGTGGATCCACCAGCGGCTGAGCGACAGCGGGCCCCAGAGTACCCCCACATTCAGTTACATCCGATGACTGGCGAGTACATGCGCGAAGCCGCGGATCCACCCACGCTACTAAAGAGGCCGATGGGTGTGTTCCGACGAGAGCTATGGCCCACGGGTAACATGTAAGTAAATTTAAGTTAATTTAATAAATTTGTTTCATTTATTCAAGTTAATAATCCAGTCGTTGCTTCTTTATAGGGTTTTTTCGTAGGATGCTACCAGGCTTCTAGGGCAGATTATCCGGTCCAACTACCATGGCCCCTACGTCAATTTCTCTGAGGTGCCCCAAGACTTGCAGTACCTCTGGCTCGACGAGATGAGAAAATATATATATATATATATATATATATATATATATATATATATATATATATATATATATATAATCCAACATTTTTTTAATATCGTGATAATTGAATTTGTTTGTCAGAGGACCTACTGGTGGCCCGTCCATCGTGAGGAGGCGATCCGTAAGACCTATAGAAGCGTCGCCGGAAAGAAGATCCGGGATACGGTTCATGACCTTCGAATGTCGCATTCGAAGAAGGAGTGTGTCCGGTAGGACTACTGTGAGCAAATGTTGGAGAAGATGGATACTCCTGCCTTCAAAGAGAAATCAAAAAAAGTGAAAGCGAACCAACGGGCCGCGGGGCTACATACGGGGGGATCAAAGCCCCACGCAACGACGCTTACAGATCTAGTGAGATACCGCAAATTCATTCACTATCTAATTGTTACTATTAATATACTTAATTAATTAAATTTTACGAATATTTCGTATGCAGACCCAAAAGGCGTTGAAGGAGGGAAAACCTGCTGACTCGGTCACCATGCACGATGTATTCCAGCATGTCCACAAGAGACGGAAGGACGGGAGCTTTGTCGACGAAAGGGCCAAGGCGATGGATGTAAGTACTTACATTTATGAGATTTATGTTAGAATTATAAGTATTCTGAAAATAACTTAGGTAAACTTAGGATTCAGACAATAACTTAGGTAAACTTAGGATTCAGACTGTAACTTAGGGTAACATAGGATTTAGATTATAACTTAGGTAAACTTATAGTATAATAAACACATTTATTTGATAGACTGCGTATCGTGAGGCCCTTAGTCGGATTCAGCCATCTTCTCCCGAGGATGTCGGCAAAAAGACGCCCGTCTGGATGCCTTCTTCTACGGCTACTCGCTACGACGACTTATTCGTAGATACCGTCGGCGACTATAGGAAAGGGCACGTGTACGGAATCGGCTCCCTGGCTAATTTGCACTCAGCGATTCCGAGATTTCTACCACCCCCGCCTCCTCCCGCGGCCCCGGCAGACGATGATGTGAGGTCCTATCTTGCGCATCTGAACGAGGCGGTATCGAAGATTCGGACACAGTTGTCCACGTACCTGCGTCCTTCTACTGGTGCTGCCTGTTCGTCTGCTCCCGGTCCGTCTATTGGTGCTGCCGGTCCTTCTAGTGCTGCCGGTCCTTATTTCGCCGGGCATCACTCTTTTGACCCTGCTGCCCCTATCGTACCGCCTCCTACTTTGACGGCCATCCTTGACATGATGACGCCAGAGCAGCTATGCCAACTTTCAGGCCAAGTCTTCGTGGGATTGCCGCCGTACTTGGTGGACGAGTATATGAGTTGGGCGCAGCAGGAAGTATCACCACCAGCGGGCGATCGTACCCCTCGTCGTTGATGTTTGTATTTTTAGGATTATTTTGTTTGTGTTGGTGGATATTAGCAATTTTGAAAAATGTTTAAATATTGAATATTTGTGTGTTTTGTGTGAACAATTTGAATGCTTGGGATTATTTTGTTTGTGTTGGTAGATATTGGATATTGGGAATTGTGTATATTGGAAATGCTCAGTTTATTTATATTTTTGTGGGAACAATTTGTGTGTTTATTTGTGTGTTTTGTGTATGATGCCTGATTGGAATTGTGTATATTGGGAATGCTCAGTTTTATGCTATTTTTTTCAAATTTTCCCAGATACCGACGGACTGGCGACCAATTTCCGACGGACTATCCGTCGCTAACTGGAGGATTCCCAGTTAGCGACGGATGCGCGACTAAAGGCTAATGTATTATCTGTCGCCAAGGTTCTGGAAATATGAAAGATTCACAGGACAGGGTCGACGGATAATCCGTCGGTATGCCATCTCTTGTAGTCGGTAAAAAATTGGCGACGGATAATCCGTCGCTAAAAGGACGACCGATTGGCAACGGTCTAGCGACGATTCACGACGGAGTAACGACGGATTATCCGTCGCCAATGTTCTGAAAATATGAATAATTCACAGAATCCGTCGGTATTCCGTCGCGAATCCGTCAAAACTTAGCGACCATTCGCGACTGATTTACGACAAAATTTGCGTATCAGAAACTCTCTGATACGCATTTACCGACTGATTAGCGACAGATATGTCCGTCGGTAGGTGATACATCATTACATTATTTGATATGTGATTTGACGGTAATCCGTCGGCGAGTCGTCGTAAACTGCACAAGTATGGTTGACGGCAGTCCGTCGCTAATTCGTCGCTTGACGACAACTTGCCGACGGATTGTAGTTAGCGACGAGGCTTTTCCGACAACCTTTTTTAACCAATATCCGTCGACCATCCATCGCTAATTACATTTACCGACGGATTTTCGACGGATATAGCCGTCGCTAAATTGATGAATTTTTGTAGTGTGTGATCATACCCCTATGTTTATTACTTGTGCATAGCTCCACCCTCACCATACGTAGGGTGTAGCCTGACCTTATACTACTTGTGCATAGCTTTCCATTTTGGCCGGCCTGAACCCTATACTATTATACTACCTATGCATAGCTGGTCAAATGGAACAGCCTGATCTTGACCCATGCCGATCACATAACACTCTAATATATCATGGCACTTTCTTTTATGTTTACATCATACCTTAGATTACTTTTCACAGTTTATATTCCAGTTTTATCTTGTATCTCACACATGACATGATATCCAGTTCTCTTATATCGTTTTACTTTCAGTCTTGACATTTCATCTTGTATTTCATTATGATTATCTCTTATAGTATTTGTCAATTCACATGGAAGTGTTGTTGGTGTTTGTACTTGCTCATATCCTGACAGGATAACCCCCGTTGTGTTTTAGAGAATTTAGATGCAGATTGCCCGACCTACTACGGGTTTGGCATAGATGGAGCCTACGACCAGGACCTGTCTGTGGACCCGGTGCTCGTAGAGGACTCACCGCCAGTAGTGACCTAGTTTACCTATATTTTGTCTGGATTACATTCCAGTTTGATACTTTGAGACTTGTAGTATTTATTTGGGATATTGTTTTATGTCTTGGATTATGAACTTGTGATTGTGGCTCGGCACTATTTCAGACTATTTACTTCATCTTTATCTTTATCTTTATCATCGTGCTTATCTTCCTTAGATTATGTGATTGAGTGGTGATTATATTCCTCCGTGCGAAGATGACAGGTTATATTATTGTGTCTTAGATTCTTTATATTCTAGATGACCATAGCGTTCTACCGCCGATACTACGGCGTAGGCTGGACGTACCCACGTGCTTGTGCCCCTAAACAGGGTACGGGTCGTAACACGTTTTTATGGTGGCCCATGTAGGTCAGAGTCGCAACTAGTGCAATTCCGTAATGGTGCTCGACTTAGAGTGCTAATTACCAGCCTGCTGTTAGGATATAGGTTTTATGTTATGATAGGAGTTACTAAATCACATATTAGAAAAACTCCAATCTTTTGATTTCCATGACAAACTCTTCTTGCATTTCGAAATAAATTGTCCTTCCTTGATGATATTATATCATGTGCCATATTAATTTCCTTGCTTGAATCTGTCTCCAGGATGATAGTGACTCGAGCTCAGGCAGCTGGATCTAGTGAAGCACCGGAGAGGTCTGATCCATCGTAACCTATTTTTCTGACTGAGAGAGCTGCGGATCAGGAGATTGACCCTACTGTCCCTGCCGTTCCAGAGGGAGCGGCAACAGTACCGGAGGGTCTTCCTTCACAAGTTTCGAGGACTGTAGCTGTTCAGCCGAAGACTCTTCCACCTCCACATGCGTTGTCGATTGACGCTACTCAGATGTTCGCGTTCCTCCAGCAGATTATGGAGGCGCAGCGAGCGCAGGCTGAGGCTTCACAACGGCAGACAAAGATTTTGAGGCAGAGCATGGAGAATTGTCACGACCCGCACCCTAGAGTAAGGGCACGAGACGTGAATACGTCCAGCCTATGCCACAGTGTCGGCAGTAGAACGCTGTCCTAGGTCACAACATCTAACAATGTATATCTAACAGTTTATACTCCCCGAATAGGGGTGACATAGCAATAGAAACTCAATCACAACTAAGGAAGATATAGCACGATATGAATAGAACTCAAGGAAATGAAATAGATAAAACCATAGTCTAAGATAATCCCAACAGTACAAGTCTCAGATAAAAGAATATATACAAAACTGATCTCCAATAGAGTCTAACTAACATAATCCAACTACATAAAGATAATAGTCTAATATCTAATCTAGGCAGTCGGGGGAAGGTCCTCTGCTACTGCTGGATCCTCCTGAGGGTCCAGCTCACAGGTGTCATCAAGGGCTGCCCCGTAATAGGTGTCCAGGCAAGCCTCCTCCTCGTCCTCTGTAATATTTCAACAGGTCCAGTCAGGACAGGAGCGAGCACAGTACATCTCAACAATTCATAGCAGGTTAGAAAATATAAACATGCAGTAAAGTAAGATACAAGTACTGAAAGAAATGCGGTATGTAAACAGGAAGAGAACTGTAATGTAAATATCTACTATACAAATAGAACTAGCAGTGACTAGTGAGTCAGAGTACAATATGGACATGTAAATAGCATAGGAGATTCTGATAAGACACTAAGGATGAGATTCTGATAAGAAACTACTGGTGTATTATTCACATGTCCAATTCTACTCCCCCGTACCCCAATCAATACACAAGGATCTATACAGGTTATGTTATTGCACAAGATATCACATGAGGGCCCGTATAGGGTGCACATGATAGTATACATGGGGGCTCCGTGAACATGAGAGTACAAGATTCACAGGAGTACACATATAAAATAGAAGCACAGGAGTACATGATGTAAGTGAAACGCACAAGCACAACGTACCCGATGCTCCCGAGGGGGATAACATCGCATGTAGAGATCCATATAGTACCAATCCGTGTGACCAACGTGACAGTACAAGTAAAGTAATCTACTGCAGGTAATAATTCTAAGCAGGATATAAAATGATCAGAGAATGTACTCGCCTGTAACTGAGTGTCCGGTATGAAACGTACTGTCCAAGGAGTGGTATCTGGCTCCTAATCAGAACAACACAAGTCACAACAAGTCCAGAATATCAAAATGGAGTCCTACTATGCATTCTATATGATTCTAAGTCAATCTAGGCCAAAGTCAACTCTTGGTCAACTTTGGTCAACCCTAGAAGTCAAACTAGGTCCACCAAGTCTAATTCAGTCTAAACTAGGCTAACTAGGTCTAAAACTCTATTCTAGACAACACACACCAATCCTAGGCTATACAACCAGCAAACAACACACATTAATTTACCTCACATTAGCTATCTATCAAGAACTTCATGTATACATGAGTAAGGCTTACACCTATACACCCCCAACATATACATAGAGTATATATATATAATACAAGCCTATGATAACCATACATCATTGATCTTCACTATCTACAACCCACAACTCATACATGAAACCACATTATACATTATATACACACAACTACATCTATACTAGAGTGAACATGATATGTATATATATTAACATAGACAGGCATAATAAGAACATGTGTAACAATGTGTGTGTGTGTGTAGCTATGTGACAGGACACAATAGTGTGTGTTAGAAAACTGTGGGTGTGTGCATCAATGTGCAAGAACAAAACAGTGTACAGGCTATCAAGAGTGCAGGATTTACATTATGACAGTGAACAAAGAAGAGGGGTGTGTGTAAGTGTGTCTAAATTGCAGGAAAAATCAGGGAAGAATGATGTACAGGAATTAGTAATATGGCAGGACAATGTGACAGTGTGCATATAAATATTCATGAGAACAGTGAAGGATAGGGAAACATTCAAGCCATAAAAGACTTCAAATTAACATCAAGTTCCCCCCTTCCTTACCTCATTTCCAGGTTAAGCTAAAACTGGAAGTTCAAATCGAAGGAAGAAGGGAACCCAATTCCTTGGTCTTTACATAACCATAACCCAAAACTCAGGACTCATTGCAAGACTTAAATAGAAGTAAAAATCAATGAAAATGTGTGTGTGTTCAACAAAGTGGTGTTCACAGGAAAATAAGAAAGGAAGGCAGGAAACAGATGACAGTGAATGCAACATAGAGCAGTGAAGAATGTAATTATCTGCAGGAAATGGAAACAGGGAAGAAATGTGTAAACTGTGCAATGGTGTGCAGGAAATCAGGCTTGTGTGTGAGGTGAGGGTGAACAGCAGTGTATAGGAATTTATATGCAGTAAATCACAGCAGTGAAGAGAAGGAAATGTTCAGGAAATAGCAATGTAAGTAAGGGTGGTGCTCAGGAAATAATAGTATGCAGGAAAATAGTTCATGGCTCCAATATATAACCCAACCAATTTCCAGTTTTCAGTTTAACCCAAAACTCAGATTCTGAGAACAAGTCTCAGTAAGAAGGAAATGATGGGAAATCAAAATAAGTAACTCAATGGCTCAGTCCCTTAATGACATTCATGTATACTCAACAGTTCATAAAGAACATTGCATAGATAACTTAAGTTATTTCATGAACATCAACCCATTTAATAGTCCAACCTTAACAATTAAATACCAAACTAACTATGGTAGCTAATGTATATAGGGAGCATATTTAGAGTTTAAACTTAGCATTAACATCAGTCATTAGGATTAATAACTATTGAACAATGTAACTAACTAAAACATAACAGTGAACATTTCGAGTATCAGAACATGTGTCAGGATACTCCTCCCACACCATTTTGAATTCAAAATTCACACAAAACTTATTTAAAAACATGCAATCACTCTACACACACCACATACTATATATTAGGACCTAAAATACATACTATATATTAGGACCTAAAATAACTAATTAATACAGGAGTTAAACCACAGGAAATGAATCTATACTCAGAACCAAAACCCAAACAGTGCACGTGCACAGCCTTCCCCGTGCACACGGTTTTTCGTGTCCGACACGACACCAACCGACGCAAGACTTGGGGAGTGTCATGACAGACACTGCCCCTTGCTTTGTGTCGAGTTTCAAGTGTCCACGTGTCCTGTGCAGCCCGCACGAGCATGCTGGTAGCAGGGGAGCTACAGTGCTCGTGCGCGCGCCACAGATCCGCGCGTGCGCGTGTCCCAAAACGACACGACGCGACACAGGAACCACCCCAGTGTCCCAAAAACGTGTAAGCGACTACAAATCGATGCTTTCTATTCAAACACAATTCAAAAAACAATACAAAATGCTCACTGAGGCATTTTGTCAAACACCTACGGCTAGGAGCTAAAACGTGTCCAAAACGACACGAAAACTCCGACACCAGGGACGAAACCTATCCAACCCTAGGGGGACCCTTAGGGCTTCCTATTGGTGAAGACCACATGAAGTTTCATGGAGAAAAGAGAAAGATACCTCAATGTGAAGTTTCAATGGAAAAAGCCCTTTGTTAGCTCCTCACTTGGTATCTCAAATCCTCCAAACCAAATCCAAACTGAACCAAACATTGACAGCAGCAAAAAAATCATCATCAAAAATCATTGCAACAAATTTGAGGAATTTAGGACCTATATTGGAATTTTAATGAATTATTCTAGGTATGAACTCACCTCTTTCTAAACTTGAGCTATTCTTCTAAGGAGGGAGGCTAGCCCTAAAAACTAGGAGGATATTTTTAATGGGGAATCCCTATGTGGATATGGTGGCCGGCCATGTGGGTTAGGATAAGGTTGAGTCCAAGTGTAAGGCTTGGGCTAAGTTCACAAGCTAGTTAAGGCTAAACCTAATCAATGTTCTAAAACCATAAGTCATGGCTTATGACTTTCTAAACCTATTGCTAATTTGACTAAACCAAGTCTTAGGCTAGGCTTGACTAGAGTCACTTGACCTTAACCATGGCCCACTAACTAGGGTTAGTTCCTAGGTTGGTCCGCATGAGTCAAAACTGGCCGAAAATCAAACTAGTCCAAATAAATCCAAAATAATTTCTAAAAAATCCCATAAATTCTAATTAATACTAATAAATTTAAAAATACCCCAAAATGATAAAAATACCCTCACACTAGAAATGTGGTAGTGACAAATCTACCCTCCTTAAAAGAATTTCGTCCTCGAAATTGAAAGGCGAAAAGCAACTGATGAGAAGGATAGAAAGTATACCTCACGGTCCAAAAAGATAAGGGTACCGCTCGCGCATCTCATCCTCCCGCTCCCAGGTAGACTCTCCTGGAGAATGATGCCTCCATGCGATGCGTACCAACGGTATCACCTGGTTCCTCAGAACCTTCTTCCGTCGATCCAGAATCTCCACAGACTGCTCTCGATAGCTGAGAGAAGGACCCACCTCAATCTCCGAATGATCGAGCACATGGCTAGGGTCAGCCACATACCGTTTCAACTGTGATACATGAAATACGTTGTGGACCCCCACAAGTGCAGGCGGCATGTCTAGCCTGTAAGCCACGTCACCGACTCTCCCGCTGATAACGAAAGGGCCGATGAAGCGCGGGCTAAGCTTTCCGCCTCCACCAAAACGTATCGTACCACGAGTCGGAGATATCCTCAAGAAAACCTGGTCTCCGACCTAATCACAAGCAAGGTCTCAATTAAAATAAATAACAAACATGATCAAAAATTCAAAAACAACAACCTAAATCTAATCCTACTCTAATCTGTACCTCAAACTCCAAGGGTCTCCGGTGGCTATCGGCCCAGTACCGATGTCTGTCCTGCGCCACGCGAAGTATGTCCCTGATGAGCTTCACCTTCTCGGCCGTATCCACAATCATCTCTGGCCCCAGCAAAGCTCGCTCACCAACATCATCCCAGGATAAGGGTGTACGGCACCTACGCCCGTACAGAGCCTCGAAAGGTGACATCTCAATGCTGGCCTGGAAACTATTATTATAGGCAAACTCCACCAAATGAAGATGATCCTCCCAAGAACCTCCAAAGTCCAGGACGCACGTCCGCAGCATATCCTCAAGGGTCTGAATAGTCCGCTCTGACTGTCCGTCCGTCTGGGGGTGGTATGCAGTACTAAACTTGAGCTGAGTGCCCAAGCTGGTCTGCAGACTCCTCCAAAAATGGGAAGTAAAACGGCTATCCCGATCTGAGACGATGCTGACCGAAACTCCGTGGATCCTGACTATCTGCCGCATATACATCTCCGCCAGCCTCTCTGTAGACTTACCCACCTTGAATGGCAAAAAGTGGGCCGATTTGGTCAACCTGTCCACGATGACCCAAATCGCGTCTTTTTTTCCTGGAGTATGCGGCAATCCTGATACGAAGTCCATCGTGATATGCTCCCATTTCCACTCGAGAATGGGCAGCGGCTGCAACAATCCACCGGGCCTCTGTCTCTCTGCCTTGACCTGCTGACAGACCAAGCACCTCGCTACGAAGTGGGACACCTCCCGCTTCATTCCTGACCACCATACATGCTCCCGCAGATCTCGGTACATCTTGTTGGCACCCGGGTGTATAGAGTACTGGGATTTGTGGGCCTCCTGCATAATCTGCTCTCTAAGCTCCGCTAGGCACACATAGCCTGGCACCGTGCCTCAGGGCACCATTCTCTGCAAGTGAAAACTCAGGATCTCCTACACCAATACTGATCTGCTCTTTGATACTCTGAAAAGCCACATCCTGAAACTGGGCCGCCTTGATCCTGTCCACCAAATCCGACTGAATCTGCATCCCCCATAGCTGCATCTGCACTCCCGGTACGATCACCTCAATCCCAAGGCTCTCCAAGTCGGCAAGCAAATGCCGATCCATGGTCAAACACATGGCTGTCGGATACCTGCTCAAGGCATCGACAACCACGTTGGCCTTCCTTGGATGATACTGCAGTGCAATGTCGAAGTCCTTCATCAACTCCAACCATCTGCGATGTCTCATGTTCAACTCCTTCTGAGTGAACACATACTTAAGGCTCTTGTGATCTGTGAAGATCTCCACCCGCTCACCATACAGATAATGCTTCCACAGCTTCAAAGCAAAAAATCACAGCTGCCAGCTCCAGGTCGTGGGTAGGGTAATTCTTCTCATGGGAACGTAACTGCCTGGAAGCATAGGCAATTACCTTTCCATGCTGCTACAACACACAACCCAGCCCCTTCCCTGAAGCATCACTATAAATAGTGAATCCACCTGATCCTGAAGGCAACGTCAGAATCGGAGCTGTCGTAAGCCGCTTCTTCAACTCATCAAAAGCTGCCTGACACTCCTCTGACCAAACATACTCAGCATCCTTCCGGGTCAACCGTGTCAACGGCTCTGCAACCCGGGAGAAATCCTGCACAAATCTCCGGTAATATCCTGCCAGCCCCAGGAAGCTCCTGATCTCTACAACTGAAGTCGGCGCTGTCCATGCCTCAACTGCTACAATCTTCTTGGGGTCAACTGAGATACCATCTCCAGTCACAACGTGCCCCAAGAAGTCCACCCGGTCCAGGAAAAACTCACACTTGGAGAGTTTTCCATAAAGCTGCTCCTTCCTGAGAATCTCCAGCACTAACCTCAAATGCTCCTCGTGCTCCTCCTCAGTCTTGGAATATATCAAGATATCATCTATAAACACTACTACAAACTGATCCAGATACTGATGGAACACCTTGTTCATAAGGTTCATAAACACTGCGGGTGCATTGGTTAGCCCAAACGGCATAACCAAAAACTCAAACTGTCCATACCGCGTCCTGAAAGCGGTCTTGGGAATATCCTCCCCCTTCACCTTCACCTGGTGATATCCCGACCTCAGATCAATCTTGGAAAATACTCGAGCTCCGCTCAACTGGTCAAACAGATCGTCGATCCGCGGCAGTGGGTATCTGTTCTTGATCGTGAGGTTGTTGAGTGCCCTATAGTCAATACACATGCGTACTGACCCATCCTTCTTCGGCACAAACAATACTGGTGCACCCCATGGCGACGAACTCGAGCGGATGAAGCCCTTGTCCTGTAGCTTATCCACCTGCTTCTTCAGCTCCACCAGCTCGCTGTTGTTCACCCGATAGACATGCTAAGAAATAGGCTCCGCTCCTGGAACCAAGTCTATCGAGAACTCTATGTCCCTGTCTGGTGGCAGTCCCGGTAACTCCTCCGGGAAGACATCCATATACTCTGCTATCAAGGGGTGTGGAATCGTCTGCTCCTCGACCGAGACTCCACTGAAGACTCTGCTGCTCTGCTCTGCCTGACGTCTGGAGTACTCGAACTCTGGCTCCCCTGGCGCTCTGAACAGAACTCTACCCCCTCTGCAATCAATGCTGGCGTGGTGCCTGCTCAACCAATCCATGCCTAGTACTATATCGTAGTTCGGCAATGGCATTACGAGCAGGCTTACCTCCAACTCACGGCCTCCCAAAACTACTCTCCGACCCTTACAAACATCACTCACGAGGATAATACCACCCCCGGTCGTGATCTTGTAAGTCCTAGGCAACGATTCAGCTATGATACCGCGTCTAATCGCAAAAGATACTGAAATGAAGCTATGCGATGCACCAGAATCAAACAATGCAAATACTGGACTGGAGTCGAGAAGAATCGAACCTGCAATCAGCTCTCCAGTCACCTCTGCCTCTCCAGCTGCCATGGTGAAAGCTTGCCCCTGCTGGCCTTCCCTGGCCTGCTGCTGGTGCTGGACAAACCTCTGCTGCTGTGTCGGCAGGGCTGGTTCCCGCTGCTGACCTGCTGGAGCTCTGGCTCCTCCTCCTGGAGCTGCTCGTGCTATGCGGCACTCCCTCATCTGGTGATCTGCTGCTCCGCAAAGAACGCACTTCCCGAGCCTCTTCCTACACTCATTCCATCCATGCCCTGGCTTCTTGCAGAAGGCGCAACTGACTGTCTGCCTGGGTGCCTGATGCTGGAACAGCTACTGATGGGCCGGCCTCTGCTGAATCGGCTGCAGCTGAAACTGCCTCGGCTGCTGGTGCTGAAAATGAGGCCTCTTGGCCTGGCCCCCGCTGCTGCTGCTGCCCCCAGCTGGGTCTCTCCCTATCTTCAAGATCATCCTCTGCTAGCAGTACGCCCGTCAAGATCTCCTCAAACGTAGCATCTCTGTTCCCCTTGGTCAGGGACTTCACCTCCTTGACCAGACCCTTCCGGAACCTCTGGGCCTTCGCCGTCTCGCTCAGACCCTCAACAAACCTGCCGAGACGGCCAAACTCTCCCGCATACTTCTCAACTGAGAGCCTCCCCTGGACCAAGCTCTCAAACTGTGTCTCCAAGGCTCTGACTGCTGAATCTGGAAAGAACTTCTTCTTGAAGAAGCCCCTGAACTGCTCCCAAGTCTGCCCTGGTACCCCCACCCTGGGGTCTGACTGATACCAGGTGCGAGCAAGATCTCGCATCCGGCTAGCTGCGGCCTCGATCTGAAGGTCTGTCGGGATCCTGGCCAAGCGGAAGATCTCCTCCATATGCTCGATCCACTCGTCGGCATATAGGATGCCCTCTGTCCCCATGAAGTCTCTGGGGCTCATCTTCTGAAACTGCTTGATCCCTGGTGTCCTCTGCTGCTGCACCACCGGTCGAGCTGCGGCTGTCGTGACGGCCAACTCCATGCCTCGGTCCTGCCGTGCCTGCTGTCGGTCCATGAACTGCTGAAAATATGCGAACATCTGAGCTACGTCCACATGTCCTGGTGACGGTGGTGGCTGGAAAGGATCCTCTGGATAGACCGGGTCCTGCCTCCCAGTCGGTGGATGCATATCCCCTGCTGCGGCTGCCGAAGTCTCAACACGAGCTGAGGTGACAAGAGCTGCAGTCCCCTGGCCTCGCCGTGCTGGCTGAGAGGTAGCAGTCCCCTCTATAGCATCCACATGGACGGCACGCTACGAACGAGTCTCTACCATCCGGAAGATAGACAAACAAGGGTATCAATTTCTGAGAAAGAAGCGAAATAACAAAGGCGGACAATTATAATTCAAAGGATCAGCAGACAAACGGATTTAGATGACAATAAAAGGAATTTTCCTAAAGTGATTGAGTAACCTTAAAATTTATATCCTATATCCTATAGCAGGCTGCAGTGATACTCTAGTTCGAGTACCACTACACTTCTAGTCTAGACCTGCATGGGCCACCACTAAAAATGTGTCACGACCCGCACCCTAGAGTAAGGGCACAAGACGTGAATACGTCCAGCCTATGCCGCAGTGTCGGCGGTAGAACGATGTCCTAGGTCACAATATCTAACAATGTATATATCTAACAGTTTATACTCCCCGAATGGGGGTGACATAGCAATAGAAACTCAATCACAACTAAGGAAGATATTGCACGATATGAATAGAACTCAAGGAAATGAAATAGATAAAACCATAGTCTAAGATAATCCCAGCAGTACAAGTCTCAGATAAAAGAATATATACAAAACTGATCTCCAATAGAGTCTAACTAACATAATCCAACTACATAAAGATAATAGTCTAATATCTAATCTAGGCAGTCGGGGGAAGGTCCTCTGCTACTGCTGGATCCTCCTGAGGGTCCAGCTCACAGGTGTCATCAAGGGCTGCCCCGTAATAGGTGTCCAGGCAAGCCTCCTCCTCGTCCTCTGTAATATTTCAACAGGTCCAGTCAGGACAGGAGCGAGCACAGTACATCTCAACAATTCATAGTAGGTTAGAAAATATAAACATGCAGTAAAGTAAGATACAAGTACTGAAAGAAATGCGGTATGTAAACAGGAATAGAACTGTAATGTAAATATCTACTATACATAGAGAACTAGCAGTGACTAGTGAGTCAGAGTACAATATGGACATGTAAATAGCATAGGAGATTCTGATAAGACACTAAGGATGAGATTCTGATAAGAAACTACTGGTGTATTATTCACATGCCCAATTCTACTCCTCCGTACCCCAATCAATACACAAGGATCTATACAGGTTATGTTATTGCACAAGATATCACATGAGGGCCCGTATAGGGTACACATGATAGTATACATGGGGGCTCCGTGAACATGAGAGTATAAGATTCACAGGAGTGTACATGTAAAATAGAAGCACAGGAGTACATGATGTAAGTGAAACGCACAAGCACAATGTACCCGATGCTCCCGAGGGGGATAACATCGCATGTAGAGATCCATATAGTACACATCCGTGTGACCAATGTGACAGTACAAGTAAAGTAATCTACTGCAGGTAATAATTCTAAGCAGGATATGAAATGATCAGAGAATGTACTCGCCTGTAACTGAGTGTCCGGTATGAAACGTACTGTCCAAGGAGTGGTATCTGGCTCCTAATCAGAACAGCACAAGTCACAACAAGTCCAGAATATCAAAATGGAGTCCTACTATGCATTCTATATGATTCTAAGTCAATCTAGGCCAAAGTCAACTCTTGGTCAACTTTGGTCAACCCTAGAAGTCAAACTAGGTCCACCAAGTCTAATTCAGTCTAAACTAGGCTAACTAGGTCTAAAACTCTATTCTAGACAACACACACCAATCCTAGGCTATACAACCAGCAAACAACACACATTAATTTACCTCACATTAGCTATCTATCAAGAACTTCATGTATACATGAGTAAGGCTTACACCTATACACCCCCAACATATACATAGAGTATATATATAATACAAGCCTATGATAACCATACATCATTGATCTTCACTATATACAACCCACAACTCATACATGAAACCACATTATACATTATATACACACAACTACATCTATACTAGAGTGAACATGATATGTATATATATTAACATAGACAGGCATAATAAGAACATGTGTAACAATGTGTGTGTGTGTGTGTGTAGCTATGTGACAGGACACAATAGTGTGTGTTAGAAAACTGTGGGTGTGTGCATCAATGTGCAAGAACAAAACAGTGTACAGGCTATCAAGAGTGCAGGATTTACATTATGACAGTGAACAAAGAAGAGGGGTGTGTGTAAGTGTGTCTAAATTGCAGAAAAAATCAGGGAAGAATGCTGTGCAGGAATTAGTAATGTGGCAGGACAATGTGACAGTGTGCATATAAATATTCATGAGAACAGTGAAGGATAAGGAAACATTCAAGCCATAAAAGACTTCAAATTAACATCAAGTTCCCCCCTTCCTTACCTCATTTCCAGGTTAAGCTAAAACTGGAAGTTCAAATCGAAGGAAGAAGGGAACCCAATTCCTTGGTCTTTACATAACCATAACCCAAAACTCAGGACTCATTGCAAGACTTAAATAGAAGTAAAAATCAATGAAAATGTGTGTGTGTTCAACAAAGTGGTGTTCACAGGAAAATAAAAAAGGAAGGCAGGAAACAGATGACAGTGAATGCAACATAGAGCAGTAAAGAATGTAATTATCTGCAGAAAATAAAAACAGGGAAGAAATGTGTAAACTGTGCAATGGTGTGCAGGAAATCAGGCTTGTGTGTGAGGTGAGGGTGAACAGCAGTGTATAGGAATTTATATGCAGTAAATCACAGCAGTGAAGAGAAGGAAATGTTCAGGAAATAGCAATGTAAGTAAGGGTGGTGTTCAGGAAATAATAGTATGCAGGAAAACAGTTCATGGCTCCAATATATAACCCAACCAATTTCCAGTTTTCAGTTTAACCCAAAACTCAGATTCTGAGAACAAGTCTCAGTAAGAAGGAAAGGATGGGAAATCAAAATCAGTAACTCAATGGCTCAGTCCCTTAATGACATTCATGTATACTCAACAGTTCATAAAGAACATTGCATAGATAACTTAAGTTATTTCATGAACATCAACCCATTTAATAGTCCAACCATAACAATTAAATACCAAACTAACTATGGTAGCTAATGTATATAGGGAGCATATTTAGAGTTTAAACTTAGCATTAACATCAGTCATTAGGATTAATAACTATTGAACAATGTAACTAACTAAAACATAACAGTGAACATTTCGAGTATCAGAACATGTGTCAGGATACTCCTTCCACACCATTTTGAATTCAAAATTCACACAAAACTTATTTAAAAACATGCAATCACTCTACACACACCACATACTATATATTAGGACCTAAAATAACTAATTAATACAGGAGTTAAACCACAGGAAATGAATCTATACTCAGAACCAAAACCCAAACAGTGCACGTGCACAGCCTTCCCCGTGCACACGGTTTTTCGTGTCCGACACGACACCAACCGATGTAAGACTTGGGGAGTGTCATGACAGATACTGCCCCTTGCTTCGTGTCGAGTTTCAAGTGTCCACGTGTCCTGTGCAGCCCGCACGAGCATGCTGGTAGCAGGGGAGCTACAGTGCTCGTGCGCGCGCCACAGATCCGTGCGTGCGTGTGTCCCAAAATAACACGACGCGACACAGGAACCACCCCAATGTCCCAAAAACGTGTAAGCGACTATAAATCGATGCTTCCTATTCAAACACAATTCAAAAAACAATACAAAATGCTCACTGAGGCATTTTGTCAAACACCTACGGCTAGGAGCTGAAACGTGTCCAAAACGACATGAAAACTCCGACACCAGGGACGAAACCTATCCAACCCTAGGGGGACCCTTAGGGCTTCCTATTGGTGAAGACCACATGAAGTTTCATGGAGAAAAGAGAAAGATACCTCAATGTGAAGTTTCAATGGAAAAGCCCTTTGTTAGCTCCTCACTTGGTATCTCAAATCCTCCAAACCAAATCCAAACTGAACCAAACATTGACAGCAGCAAGAAAATCATCATCAAAAATCATTGCAACAAATTTGAGGAATTTAGGACCTATATTGGAATTTTAATGAATTATTCTAGGTATGAACTCACCTCTTTCTAAACTTGAGCTATTCTTCTAAGGAGAGAGGCTAGCCCTAAAAACTAGGAGGATATTTATAATGGGGAATCCCTATGTGGATATGGTGGCCGGCCATGTGGGTTATGATAAGGTTGAGTCCAAGTGTAAGGCTTGGGCTAAGTTCACAAGCTAGTTAAGGCTAAACCTAATCAATGTTCTAAAACCATAAGTCATGGCTTATGACTTTCTAAACCTATTGCTAATTTGACTAAACCAAGTCTTAGGCTAGGCTTGACTAGAGTCACTTGACCTTAACCATGGCCCACTAACTAGGGTTAGTTCCTTGGTTGGTCTGCATGAGTCAAAACTGGCCAAAAATCAAACTAGTCCAAATAAATCCAAAATAATTTCTAAAAAATCCCATAAATTCTAATTAATACTAATAAATTTAAAAATATCCCAAAATGACAAAAATACTCTCACACTAGAAATGTGGTAGTGACAAGAATGCACACCAGTTAGCGTTCGTCGTTGTTGAGAAGGTGACTGCAGTTAAGACTCAGGGCGCTCCAGCCCAGCAGCCACAGCAGCAGCAGGCAAAACCTGGCTCCGTGATAGATTTCAAGAAGATGTTTCCTCGAGAATTCAAGGAAAAAGAAGGGATCCTGTATGACGAAGATTGGCTAGAGGATGTTGAGCGGAGCCTGGGGTTTGCACAGCTTCCGGAGGGACTATGGGTGTCAGCAGCAGCGAGTCAGTTCTTTGATATCGCTCTGACTTGGTACCGCACTGACCCTCGCATGCCAGTGACAGGCTTGACATGGAAGAACTTCAAGAAGCTATTCAAGAAGAAATTATTTCCTGATGTGGCACTTAGTGCACTGAAAGGCCAGTTTGTGGGACTTGTGCAAGGGAACTTGTCTGTGGACGAGTACGCGGCGGAGTTCTTCCGTCTGAGTCGGTTCGTCCCGGGCATGGTTCAGGATGCTGGAGAGAAGGCCCACAAGTTCATGAGGGGCCTGAACCACGTCGTCAGATCACGCACGTCTGGGCGTCATACTGCGACCTTTGAGGATATTCTGATGGACGCTCAGATTGCAGAGGAGGAGTTGGGTCTCAGGCCCAAAAGGAGTAGCGATGCTATGGGTGCTGGTTCCAGTGCAGGATCGGCCGAGCGACCTCAGACTCAGCAGAAGACGTTCCACCAGCAGCAACATCAGCAGCACCAAGCACCAGCACGTGCACTGCATCAGTAGGGGCAGATGCAGATTCTACAGTATGTTTTTTGTGGGAAGCCAGGGCACACCCGAGTGGTCTACAGGAAGAGGTTGGGCGTTTGTCTATTCTGTGGAGCGCCCGACCACCAGTTGAGAGATTGTCCTACTCGTCCAGCTCGGGGATGTCAGGACAGAGCACCTCCTGCTAGAGCTCCAGTGGTACCAGCTGTTCAGCAGAGGGGTCCGCCACTTCTGACCCAGCAGCAGCGTTTCTCCCAGCATAAGAGGGGAGCAGCTCAGGGTAGGGCGTTCGTACTGACTGTCGAGGAGGCCGAGCCCATAGCAGATGTGGTGGCAGGTTCTGTTCTACTCGATTCATTTCCTGCATTAGCTTTGTTTGACTCTGGTGCTACGCATAGTTTTGTATCTGTCTCTTTTGCACTTAGACACAATATTATTGCTGAACCACTGAGTAGGACTTATAAGATTATGACCGAGGGAGGCATTATCCTGGACAATAAAATTTACAAGGGGCGGAGAGTTATACTGGAAGGCTGGGAGTTCAACAGAGTGTCCAAATTTGCTGGTACGTTTTTCCACACAGAGGAGTGTCATGTGCGACTTTTTGAAGTGGATCTAAGGCCCTCTATTTCTGCTCATGTGGCAGTCCCGGAGTACAAAACCATGGACGAGGCTCTGAATCATGCTCTCCGCCTTGAGATTCAGTACCCTCCCGTCGTTGTCGATGTTGTGAATCATTCCAACCACAAACGTCCTAGCTATACGGGAGGTAACAACTACGCGTCAAAGCGTCCAAATAACGGCGACTATAAGGGTCGGAAAACAATACCTCAGTACAAAAATTACAGTCAAATTGGACACCATGACAGCCACTGCTTTGCCCCCAAGGTAGATTGCTTCGCTTGCGGACAGAAGGGTCACTTCGCTCAAAACTGCCCATATCCTCGACTGAATTGCAATGTCCCACCACAACAAAAACGTCAAGAGAATCGAGAAAAGGTGCCCCGACCTCCTCAGCCCACCCAACCCAACCAAGACCGACGTCCTAATGCTCAAGGGCGCGTCTATGCCATGACTCGGGGATGAGGCGTTCGCCTCCGACACTGTAGTGACAGGTATATTAAATTTTAATAATGTACCTGCTCGTGTGTTATTTGATTCAGGCGCTTTGCATAGTTTCATATCGACGGACTTCGCCGTCGAGCACAAATTTTTTATAATATTTTTAGACCTCGACCTTAGCGTCAGTACACCTTCGGGCACGCCACTACTCATAAATTCAGCCACGTAGAAGGAATCATATGTACTGGGGGTCAAAAGATCGATCTTGATGTGATAGTTTTAGATATGAAGGACTTCGACATCATACTGGAAATGGATTGGCTCAGTCCTTGCAATGCCACCATTGACTACACAGGAAAAAAGGTCACCTTCCGTATACCTGGGGTGCCCGAATTCTGCTACTCATGTGGTGAAGCATCGTCGACGTGTATGGTGAACTCGACAATTTTTGCTCGGAGGATGCTGCATTCAAGATGTGAAGGCTACTTGGCGTCCGTTCGAGACACGCGACTGGATGGTGCAAACGTAGGTCAGGCGAACGTTGTGGCAGAATTCTCTGACGTGTTCCCAGATGAGCTACCTGGAATGCCCCTCGATCGAGAAATCGAATTCACCATCGATACGTTCCCTGACACCCGACCGATCTCAAAAGCTCTGTACATAATGACTTCTGCAGAATTGAAATAGCTTAAGGTACAACTACATAAATTACTTGACAGAGGGTTCATCCGTCCAAGTGTCTCGCCATGGGGTGCGCCTGTGCTATTTGTCAAAAAGAAGGATGGATCGATGCGGCTTTGTATCGACTATCGTGGATAGATGCCATATGCCTGGCTATCTGCCGGTAGAATTATTGGCCACTAGTTCGAAGGTTATAAGATTTTAGTGATCGAGTTTTGAGAAGTAGTGTGACCTAAGGTGGGTAGAAGTCCTCGAGATTTCGTAAATACCAAATGGCTAGAGAAGGCCATTGTTTGCAAAAACAAAAGTATAAAACTTTATTGATACAAACTATAATAAAGATTACAAGAATTCTGGGAAAATTACAACTATAGGAATCCAATCTTGATGACGATTGCTTTATCCCTTAGACGATGTGAATTGTGAAGACGAAGCCTTTGAAGTTGAAAACAACTCTGGAAACTGAAGGCAAAAGCCTCTGAAGTTGAAGACAAAAGTCTCGGAAGAATGCAGCAGCACTTTGGCAAGAACTCCTGAACTCTCTGATTTCTGATCTCTGATCTTGATCCCCTTGAAATGAAGACTTGAAACTCTATTTATAGAGTTCTGAAAATAAATAACTTTCAGTTATTTTGGACTGCGCAAGCTGATTTGCGCAGCAACTGGTTTGCGCAGCACTGGATTGCGCAAGCAGTTATTGGATCGTGGGCCAACTATCTGGGACACATGGCATCATTTGATTGAAATACGCATGATCGTGCATAGACAGTTGCCACGTAATGAGCAATTGATGGCATGAATGCCACGTAATTGGTCAATTATATTGGTAGAATATGCAAAATGAACTGCGCAGAAATGGTTTGCGCAAACACGGATTGCGCATGAGTGGTTTGCGCAAACACGGATTGCGCTGCCACCTGTTAGCCGCCCTCGAGCACTGTGCGGCGTCAAAAACGAACAGCCTCCTCGTTATTCGTGTTGTCAGCTATCAGGAAGATCTGATTTGATTCAATCAATGATGACTTCTGCCACGTCAGCCTGCGCAGTTGGGAACATGCGCAAACCAGCCTGCGCAAAGTGATGTCTGCGCAAACTGTTGTCTGCACAACTCATCAAAATGATAAATATCTTGAATTTTTGACCTTGTTGATTGATGCAACTTGATTTTTTAGGACCTACAAGACCCCCTTCAAAGTTTTCGAAAGTTGATTGTATTCAAAATTTCGAAATACTTTGAATTTTTGAATGTTGAATCATTTTGCGCAATATGATGAGCTGTCTGCGCAAAGCGAATAGACCACAAGTTTAGGCGCAATCCGAGGCGGCCGTTTCGTTTTTTTGAAAACTATAAATAATTCTCCTCATACTTCAAAGTATTCTTTACTTGCTGTCTTCGTGCAATTGAGAGAGAATTTCTGAACTCTTTCTTCCTTTCTTCTCCGACGATTTGTCATGGCTCCACGACGATCAAATGCTGCCGCTACTGCCGCCGCGAAGGAAAAAGCTCCGGCCGAGTCTTCTGACAGAGTTGCACGGCGAGCTTTTCGACACGAATCCGCACATCCTGCTCTGAGAGGTAGTTGAACCGATCGAAAACCCCTTCTTAGGGTGATTCGACTCCCTTGAAACTCATCTCTTTTTAGAGATAAGTTCATATTGTGCCACCCTTTTTAGGGTTTTGGTTGCATGAACTATCAGTTCTTTATTTTTATGAAGGCTGCATTCTTACGCAATTTGTTGATTTGTGCTGACAGAAAGTCAGCGCAAATGATTAAGTTGCGCAGATATCAGCGCAAACCATTGCTTTGCGCAACTTTTATGTTGCGCAAACTGATGTTGCGCAAATCATGTCAGCGTAATCTGAGATTGCGCAAATCATGTCAGCGCAGTCTAATGTTGCGCAAATCATGTTTTATGTTTAAAAACAAAAACTTTGTCTTGGACTAATTTTCATCTGTTTGTTGATGCAGTTGAAGTCAATGAAGATCCAGATTACGAACATTTTGTGGGAACCCTCACAGAGTCTGAATACAAAGAGGATCTGTCTCATGTCCATTACCCTCAATATGATCTGCCGGCCTCCCGTCAGGCTATATTGATTTCACAGGACAATGAAACTTTGATGTGTTTGATGAACGGACAGCCTTTAGAATCAGCTGATGCTGTAATTCACAAGAAACCTTTATTCCTATTCGGTGATGCCTTTGAGAGAGCCTCTCAGCCCAGGCCAAGGATGGAAGATAGAGTAGTTCACCAGCAAGATAGATCTTTTTTTATACCCGACATTGCTTGATGCCTTTCTTTGTCACGGTACGCTCATGCGAGCAACCCAAGGAAGATGGAATGGAATATCACTCTATTTCAGGATGCTCGGGCAGGAAAAATCTTCGTAAAGAAGGGGCCACATCATAAGGACATGTTTTATAGTTCTTCTGACAGATATAGTGTCCTACTGAGAGGCTTAAGACCTGGCTGCATTCCACCAGAGAACTCCTCCATGCTAATGCCTATTAGGACACCAATATTCGCAAATGAGTTTGCGAAGGTTGAAGGAAAATATCCGGAGCAAGATATAAGAATGACTGGACTGGTGAATCCAGACTACAAGCGATGGAGTTATATCGCGAATTGGGTTCTGGGAAAATTCCAAGACAGACTCCAACAAATCAACCTGTATGAAGCAGTGCATGCGACTGTATATGGATTTGCTCCCAATCCTCATATGTTCTTAGCCTTAGCTGAGAGATACAACTACAGGACTGGAACTTTCATGACCCCAGGGGGAGAGATGGGCTTTGCGCTCCACAAGATGAAGTATATCTCGTTCTTGCCCATGGCAGATGCTCCGTATGAGGAGTATGTACCAACAAATGATGAGTTAAACAAACTCAGAAAAGAGAATCCAGAGATGGTGACAGTGTTCGAAGAACTATTGTGCCATTACAAGATCTGCTCTTTATTTCACAAGAGTGCCACTGCCAATACTTGTTATTCTTCAAAGTGGCTACCATATCTGTTTCTTAATCATATAGAGGAGAAGAAAACTAAGGAGAACGATAAATGTTACCCAACCTTCTTCAAACCTTTGAGCCATACAGAGGTCAGAAAATTAATGGAACAGAGTGGTCACTTTGATAAAGAAGTGAATGATGACCATGAATATCCTCTTTTGAAGAGAGGAGATAATTTGGAAAGTTACTTGAGAATGGGCTATAGGCCCATGTCAGAAGAAGCACAATTGGCGGGATTCTTGACATACTGGCTGCGAAGGTTCGTGGTTCCCGGATCCAGTGCAGTGGATCGTTTTCACCGTGGCGTTTTGTTTGCAGCTGTTAAATTGGTCTTTGGCTATAAAATGGACTTACTATTAGCAATGACCTGTAAGCTGAACGCCAGTCTCCGTTTATATGTTGACTTGATGTTGAAAGCGAAAGGAGAGAGAGAATTCCCTCGCTTAGAACTGCCATATACATATTTGTTTGGATGGTTGCTTCTTCACTATCCAACTCTAATGGATCCTGGCATGGGACCAGTTGACGGCAGTTTTCTTCGAAGGTATTCCGATGGAAAATGGAAATATACTTCCTTATCTGAATGTAGATTTATGTTGAATCTGAACAGAGGCTGGAACTTCTGCTGCGCTCCTTTCCCTGCTGGGTATGATCAGATGCCCACGAATATGGTGGATTCGAAACTGCAGCCTCTAACTCGTGTCGCTTTTGAATGGTTGAAGACAATTCGACCATCTTATTTGGTCTACCGATTCGAAGAAGAGTGCTACTTAGAACCATACCTCCCAAGTCGTTTTGCTAGACAGTTTGGGTATGATCAGTTCCACGTAGGGAACGCAATTACCTGCCTCCAAGGCAAGGGTTATCTGATAGACGGAGCTAGGGCTTGGGCTTATTACAATGCCCGTGATACAAAAGCCACTTTCTCCATGCCAGCAAGGACTACTCCTCAGGGTCCTCGAATGCTTTTTACATACTCCGTATTTTACACATCAGCAAATACTTTTGCCGAGAATTTCCATCTCGCAGATAGTTTCGCCACTGCAACAAGATTGAGAAGAGGGAGAATTGCTCCATCAATCCCTATAAATGAGGAGGCGCAGGAACCGGCAGATGCACCTCTGGAGACTACAAGGGATATTATATTCCCCCAAGAAGTGAATGCACCACTTCGTATTTCACTGAAGGTAGGTAAATCTCCCACGAAGAAGAGAAGAAGAGAGGAGCCTCCTGCTCCTGTGGCGAAGAAGAAATTGATTCTTGATGTTTCTTCTGAAAAGGTGACTACTAGATCTCAATCCTGGCAATTGGCCGAGACTCATCAAGAAATTGCCAGTACACCAACTTCCGTGCAAAAGCAAACAGAACCAGAAAATGTAGAGAGTCCTGTTAGGCCTCTACACAGAAAGAAAAGAGTAGTTACCAGAAGAGTCTTGGAAGAGTCTTCTTCTATACAACTCCTGACTTCAGTAGATGCCGCTGCAGGACTTTTAATGGCATCTCCCACACCTGCTTCTGAATCAGAAAGCAAAACTCTCGAGGAGAATGAACAGAGGGGAGATTTTGCTCCAAGAATTGAAGAGCCTAGAGAACATATTTTAGAGGAAGAACAAGGTGTTGTACAACCTCATTCTCCTATTGCAAATATTTCTCAACCTTCTCCTACTCCCAGGACTCTTCGTGAGGAAGAAGACCGTGAAATGATTGCAGCTCTGGAGGACTGCAGTTATAGCTTGCAGGAAGATCAGGCTGCGACTAGCAGTGGAAATATAGCAGTAGAAGGAGAAGAAGAAGAAAAAGTTGAGGACGGTTCTTCATCCGAAAATGTTGATGAGTATTTACAAGATCCTGAAAAACAAACTGAAGAACATAGATCTCTTGATACTGCCGATCATATTTCAAATCCTAAAAAGGATATTGAAGTGGAGGCACCTGCAGAAAAGGCTGTCGATGTTGAGATAGAAACATCTCCTGAAGAAGTAGCCGACGAAGGTGTGCTAAAAGAAAATCCCGCCACCGACCCTCAAGGTATAAAACGAGATTTAACAATCTTTTCTTATTTTACAATGAACCGATAACTAATATCTTCATTTGCAGATCTTGGGACTTTGCCAATACCTCCAACGGACCTGATTATGGTGCCTATACCAACGGTGGTTATTAGCAGTAGTCATCATTTATCTTGTGGTTCTGAGGCGGGCAGCAGTCAGGCTGTTGCAGCGGAGGCTACTTCTGTTCAACAGTATTCCATTCCAGTAAGGAATGAACTCGTTGTTAAACTAAACCAAGGTAACATTGCTCTTAATTTGATCTTTTTGTTCATCAATAATCAATTAGTAAAATAATAATTTTACTTTTGCAGAAGATCAAACAGGAGGAGCAACCAGCTCTACTCTGGCTCCCTTATTTAAAGAGCCTATTGTCCAACCTCAAAGAATCGAGCAACCTGTTACCCCGTCTTCATCGGGAGTAGCAGTGACTCCTGGAACTTTAGCCATCAATCAGCAGGTTATCCAGTCATTTACTAAATGCTTCTTTGAATCACTGAGATCCCTTGTCCAAAAAATGATAGAGAAAGAAGGAGCTGACTTCATCATGGTTAGGAAGCCCACTTCTTTCTTGATAAGAGCCATAAGAGACCAAGGAGACGAAGCTCAGGCCACTCTCCTTGAACATATACTGGATGAACTAGAAGTCTCCATCAAGAAGTATAAAGAACTCAAGAAGAAAGATGTAGACTCTTTAGTACAAGCTGAATTTGAGCGGCTGGCTCAAGCTGCTGATATGGAAAGGTTAACTCTTCAAAATCTGTTAGAAGCTCATTCAGCAAAATCAGCTGAATATAATTCTAAAATAGAATCAATTACTCTAGCGGCTGAAAGTAAAGGACGGCGACTTGCTGAGCTGAAGGCTGAAATTAATCGCCTTCAATAAGAGTTTGAAGAAGAAACTGTTAATCACCAACTGGTGATTGAACAATTTAATGCATTGATTGAGGAAAGGAATGAGTATGAGACTACTCATGGTAAAGAAATCACCCGCAGGACAGTAGATATGCCCATTTTTGATGAAGACAGCGGGATGGAGGAGGCAAGAAAGATAGTAGCGTCAACACACGAAGAAGAGCTGCAGACATTGAAGCAACAAATTGACAATCTGATTATCCCTCCTTCTTGATTTTGTATTTGGGTTTTGTTGCTGTAACTGTATTTTTGTAATGTCTCATTTTTTGATATAAAGGACATTTTGTTGTGGCTCCATTATTTATTGCATATCTTATTCAGATATAAATAATAGATAGATATTTATTGACAACTTAATCGAAAACAACAAGTTGCTGATGTAGAAGATGAACGATGATGAATCGTCAATGTATATGAAAATGAGTGAACGGGAATACCGTCAAGTAACGATGAAAGAACGGGTAAATTGTCAAATGATGTTAAAATGAACGAATTAACCATCAAATGATAATAAATGAACGGGTTAACCGTCACAATAGATGAACGGATGAACCGTCAGATATTAATGAACGGACGAACCGTCGGATGAGTGTAAATAAATGAACGAATGAACCGTCAGATGAATATAATGAATGAACGGATGAACCGTCAAGAGTTTAATGAACGGACGAACCGTCGGATGAATGTGATAAATGAATGGATGAACCGTCAGGTATTAATGAACGGATGAACCGTCGGATGAATATAATGAATGAACGGATGAACCGTCAAGAGTTTAATGAATGGACGAACCGTCGGATGAATATAATAAATGAACGGATGAACCGTCAGGTATTAATGAACGGATGAACCGTCGGATGAATGTAATGCTATATTAATTGAAGAACTTATGTCTATAAATATAGCAGAAATCTGACAGTAACGAACACTTCTACTCTTCAACATAAAAATGTCTTCCGGAGAAGCATCTAAGAAGGTTGAGCCTGTCTTGAAGGTTCAGAAGGGTATTGAAGAACACCCTGCCGATCCAGTTCAGCCAAAGGAAGCAGAAGCAGGCGAAGGTTCGTCTGCACCCCAGCCACCACGGGACATTTTGGACTTTCTGCTCGAACCAGGAACGACTAAAGAAGAAGAAGCCATGAGGATGGCCGTCTACAAGTTTCTTGTGGGATCCAGCAAGGAGGTTTTTGGCTCTTTTGCTGACCGCATTTTTGAGAAGGACGGGAGTGGCCCTCGTCCCAATGTAGAAAAAGATGATAGTGACCTTTAATATGTACTATCATATAATAAAATTTAAATTTTATTCATGAACTTGATTATGTCTGATAATTTACAAATATTTCCATTTATACATAATACTTCTTTAAGAATTTGCCATTGATAGGCATCATAGCAACTCGACCATCAAGTTCTGAAAGTTGATAAGCTCCGTTTGAGAAGACTTTGCTCACAACATAGGGACCTTCCCATTTCGCATCAAATTTCCCTTTGCTCATATGAGTCATAGTCATAGGACGTCTGACCGTTAGAACAAGTTCTCCTTGCTGAAAGGCTCTGACCTTCACTTTACGATTAAATGTCTTTGAGATGCGGGCTTGGTATAACTCAATATGCTGTTGAGCCATTAACCGCTTTTCATCCAATGCTTCCAACTCTTGAAGTCGAAGAAGGTCATTATTTTCTGTGGTAAGCTCATTGGCAATAGCAATCCTTAAAGAAGGAATTTGTAACTCCAAAGGAAGGACAGCTTCACAGTCATACACCAAAGAGAAAGGTGTAAAGCCTGTGGGATTGCGGACTGTAGTTCGATAGGCCCAAAGACATTCGCCAAGTTTCTCGCTCCAATTCCGTTTGTTAGTGGATACAAACTTCTTAAGGAGCTTAATAATGGTTTTGTTAAAGGCTTCAGCTAAACCATTAGCGGCAGGATTTTACGCCGTCGAAGCAACATTGTTAATCCGATGATCATCGCAGAATCTAGTGAACTTCTGACTAATGAATTGAGGTCCATTGTCATGAATGATTCTGCGAGGTACACCGAATCTATAGATGACATGGTGTTTAACGAAATTGATGACACTGCTAGTCTTGACTTCAGCCAGAGGTATAGCTTCAGCCCACTTGGAGAAGTAATCGGTTATCGCCAATATGAACCGATGTCCTCTAGAAGAAGGAGGATTAATAGGACCTATGATGTCCATACCCCAAGCTTCAAAAGGCCATGAAGCAGCAGTCGGATGTAAGAATTCCGAGGGTTGATGAATGAAGTCTGCATGGATTTGACAAGCACGATATTTCCTTGCATATTCAATGGCATCTGATACCATAGAGGGCCAATAATAACCCATACGTCTAATACGATCCTTAATTTAGGACCAGGTTGATGTGCTCCACAGACGCCATCATGAGCTTCATGCAACACTTGTTTGGCTTCATCACCAGCTAAACAGCGTAGAAGAAGACCATCATAAGTTTGCCGATAGAGTGCTTTGGTGGTTTGATTGTAATAAAATCGTAGAGATCGACGTCGAACGCTTGTAGCCTCCTTAGGATCTTCAGGGAGTATGTCATGTAATACGAAATCGATAAAAGGAGTTCTCCAATCGTCATCAATAACTTCGACTTCAGCAAGATTGCTAAATTCAATATTACGATTGTTCTTAATACAGAACAGTTCTCGATTAGAAATAACCACCACCTGATGCCTTTTGACAGGGATGGCTAAGACAGCTGCAAGATTGGCCAAAGCATCGGCTTCAGTATTGCAAGCTCGTCGAACATAGTCAATGAAGAAGGCTTTGAATGATGTAGCTATATTGATTGCCGCTTCATGATAAGGCACCAGGTCTTGATGACGGACTTCATAGGTTCCTCTAACCTGGTTCACAACCAGTTTAGAATCACCATAGACTTCCAGATATTCAACATTCAGTTATTTAGCTAGCTGAAGCCCGACAAGTAAGGCATTGTACTCTGCCACATTGTTGGAACAAGGTTCATCTAAAGAGTAGGCTCTTTGGATAGTTAATCCGTCTGGAGAAATGAGAACAACTCCAACACCTGCCACTATAGCACCATTTGGTCCAATTCTTGATGCACCATCAAAGAATAAACGCCAGGTTGGAAACTCTTCAGAGATCATGTTGACTTCTAACGTCTCGTCAGGAATTTTGTCATAGAGTTTAGATGTTTCAGGCACAGGATGAGCTGCTAAGAAGTCCGCCAGCGCTTGACCTTTGACAGACTTTTGTGGAACATACACCATATCATATTGAGCTAGCAGGATTGCCCATATAGCCAACCGAGAATTAAGTGTACTTGGTTTCTTCATGAGTACCCGGAGAGGGTTAACTCGAGA
This sequence comes from Iris pallida, assembly GCA_029216955.1. NCBI lineage: Eukaryota > Viridiplantae > Streptophyta > Magnoliopsida > Asparagales > Iridaceae > Iris > Iris pallida. Next base: position 2,427,230 of record JANAVB010027598.1, on the reverse strand, counting down.
TATAACATGAATAGTTTGACCAATGATATAATGCCTCGTCTTTTGCACAGCAAACATGAGAGCCAAGCATTCTTTCTCGACAGGACTATAACGGTACGTTCAGCACCAATCATAGTTCGGCTAAGATAGTAGATAGCTTGTTCATGGCCTTCTTTGTTCTTTTGGGCAAGTAAGGCACCCAATGAATGGTCCATAGCACGGACATACATCAAGAATGGAATGCCAGAGATAGGTGGTACCAAAACTGGTGGGTTCATAAGATATTGTTTGATATCGTCGAATGCTCGTTGACATTCTTCAGTCCAAACAAAAGATACACCCTTCTTCATTAGTTGAGTGAATGGTCTGCAGCATCCAGACAAGTTTGAAATGAATCGCCTGATGTACGCAAGTCGGCCTTGGAATCCTCGTAGCTCTTTTAGGTTGCGTGGAGGACACATCTCTTGGATGGCTTTGATCTTCTCGGGATCCACGTGTATACCCTTAGAGGTAATGACGAAGCCGAGAAATTTGCCACTAGAGACACCCAAGAATGACTTGGTGGGATTCATCTTGAGCTGATGTTGACGCATGAGATTAAATATTGTTCTCAAATCTTGGATGTGATCTTCTTTTAGACGACTTTTAACAGCAATATCGTCCACGTAACATTCGACTGTTTTACGAAGATGTTCTCTGAAAATGGTACTCATAGCCCGTTGGTAGATTGCACCCGCATTCTTGAGACCAAATGGTATCACTGTATAACAATAAACTCCTCGAGGAGTGCGAAAAGATGTATGCTTTTCATCTTCAGGATGCATTTTGATCTGATTATACCCGGAAAATCCATCCATAAAAGATATCCTTTCGAACCCACAAGTATTGTCAATCATGACGTCTGTGATAGGAAGAGGAAATTCATCTTTTGGACATGCTTTATTGAGATCTCGAAAGTCGATGCAGACTCGAACTTTTCCAGTTTTCTTCAGAACTGGGACAACATTGGCTACCCAATCAGGATGCTGCTCTTCTCGAATAAAGCCACAAGCGATGAGCTTCTTGACTTCATCATCAATTGCGTCCATCATTTCAGGCTTAAATCGCCTTTGTTGCTGTTTGACTGGTTTAGCATTAGGAAGAATGTTCAGTTTGTGAGTAGCAATCTTAGGATCTAAACCTGGCATGTCTTCATAACTCCAGGCAAAGACATCGATGTATTCTTTAATAAGAAGAATCAACTCTTGTTTGTCTGCTTCTGGAAGATTTTTGCTAATAAAAATTGGCCGAGGTGAATCTCTTTCTCCTACATCGATTTGAAGTAGTTGATCTTCAGTAGGAGGTTCACGTTGTTCAAATCGAAGTACCCATTGGTTATCCATATGTTGAGCCCAAGGATCTGTTTTCAGACTTTCTTCAACATCTTCATCACAGCCTTCTGGTAGTTCAACAGAGACCATGTTAGAAGATACAATTATACGATGGACTTCACCGATGCTGGTATCGGAATCCCATGATCTGGAATCAGAAGAGTTAGAACGTTCTTCACTATTTGATTCAGAAGCTGCTAGGGATAACAGTGGAGGAGAAGTATATCCGAGACCTTTCTTGGTCCTGTCATAATACATTTGTGATTTTCCGTTTGGAACTGTTGTACGAATGGGAGTTCGTCTACCTTTACCATAGTTAAGGCCGCTCTTAAAGTCGTAACCCATCTTTCGGAGGATGTCTTTTGATTGTTGACTATAACGATGGAACTGGAGACGTCCCGTATCGTTAACTTTGCTATCATCCGTATAGTTAATCTTTGTTTCTGGTCTTTTATATAAAAATTCTGAACTTTCACCTTTCTTTAAAGAAGGATGAATACGGTAAGAATCATCTGGATCTTCAAGCGAGACTTCTGTCTGAAGAGATTGTACGACTCCCAGTGTAATTGATTGGAAGCTATCTAACATATCCAAATAACTTTTAGTATAATAAATAACATCAATATACTGGAAAGTAGGTGCTTTTTCATTGATTTGTACATCAGTATTTACAACAGGACCTTTAACCTTAGCAGATTTGGTCAAATTGATTACAAGAGAGGGAGAAGAAGAACGTGGAGGAGGTTTATTACGACGGAGGTCGATAACAAGTGGCTCAGAAGAGGTGAGCTCCCTTTTTTCCTTGTTGCGATTTAGATCAACAACAAGTGGCTCAGAAGGAATGAGCTGCTTTTTGTCTTTGTTACGACGTAAGTCGATAACAAGTGGCTCAGAAGAGGTGAGCTCCCTTTGATTTTCATCAGCATCAACTGATTTCTTTGGAACTGGTAAGTGAATAACCAGTGGCTTGGAAGATTGAGGATGAGAAACTCGCCCCTTAACAGGTATGATAAGAGTGTCTTGAGGTATTGCTTTTTGATCTTCTTCAGTATCCATAGCCAATACTACCTTCATGAATTCATCCTTGTACATACGAGCATCGTTGCAATAAGCTTCAACACCCTTGAAAGGATAAAGGTTCGCAACTTCCTTATGAACTTGTCCTTTGTCATCAACGTATTTAAAGCATTGATGAAGAGTTGATGGAACGACATTGTGTTCATGGAGGAATGGCCTTCCCAGGAGAGCATTATAAGAACAACCATGATTGTCAATGATATAAAAGGTCACCTTTATGCGAAGATTGCCTATTTGGAGTTTTAGACGGATCTTGCCCAAAGGTTCACTCTTTCCTTGATTAAATCCCAGAATAGTAGTGATCGTGGTTGAAAGACTATGCACTGGTATCTTCAATGCATCTAACATTGTCCTTGGCATAATACTAAGTGCAGACCCTGGATCTATCAGGATACGATCAACCTTCATTGAATCTACATATCCTGTATAATAAAGAGGACGATCATGTCTATTATCTTCCATTAGCATATCATCCTGAGTAAAGGTAATATTTGGGATCAGTTCCAAGACACTATGACTGTGATGACAAGAGACTGATTCTGATTCTGGCTTCTTGAGAAGAGTTAAGCAAGTTTCAGCCTGCATCAGAGCTTCACTTAGAGTTTCTCGTGTCTCTTTGGAAAGACGCAAGAGTTCAAAGATTGACAGCCTGGCTGGTGTATTGGCTAATTGAGCCAATATATCAAAATTGTAAGGCTTCTCAAGCCCAGTAGGAGATGACTTCTTTAGAGGTTTGTCAAATCAAACTTGTTGCTTGCCTTTGTCAGCCGTTATTGGCTTAGGAGGAATTGATACTACAACTGGTGAAGATGTAGAAGGGACCTCTTCAGCAGATGCGGGTTGTGCCGGAGTAGGTTCGGAAGAAGAAGCAGGATCCCTTTGACCTTCAGAATGATCTTTCAAATAAGCTTTTCCTGATCTGGTGCCTAACAGAATCTCTTCGTCAACAATGGGATCAAAAGATACCATGTTGCAGATTTTGGTTTTGCCTTTAGAACGAGTTTTCTTCTTGGAAGATATCTCAAATTCTGGAGCAAGATCAGGATGGATCCACATAATTTCACCATTGTCAAGAGACAAGGGAATAAGACCTTCATTGGATGGAAGCGGGAGATTCTCAATCTCAAGGGTTGCTTTAGGAATCGGAATGACACCATGCTGTATTATCTGCGGAGGGAAATCTCCAAATTGGACTGAAACCATATTTGCCGTAACAGTCTTCTCATCTTGTTGCAAAGTGACTACACCTGCATTGACAAGCTCTTGAATCTTACCTTTGAGCACATAGCATGCTCGAGTAGGATGTCCAATGAATCGGTGATAGACACAATACTTGGGATGATCAGTTTTATTGACTTCATCAGGTTTCTTTGGATCAGGGAGTTGAATTTTATTGCTTTTGAGTAAACACTCAAAGATACTTGCAGTGTCATTTTCGTCAAAGGAATATTCCACCTTTGGACGAGGTTCCCTCGGTGGAGGTGCAGAAGGAGTAGGAGTAGATGTAGGTGGGGCTACATTGACAGCCAAAGATTCTTTATTTTTATTCAAGTTAATGTTCAAAGTCTCTTTCGCTTTGCGATTGTTCTGACGATTGCCAACACCTGAATTCTGATGCTCATCGCGATCAGGGTTAGACATTTGTACCCCCAATTGTTTGAACTTGTCGGCACTTACTTCAGCAGCTTTGGCGTTGACGATGAATGAGGGCCAATCTTGGAATTGGGTTGATCTCGTCCACATACTGATAATAGGCAAAAGATTTGCCTTACAAGTATCAATAGTGACAGCAGCTGGAGTCCCTGGAGGCATTTTCAAAGCTTCACGGCGGAACCGTTCAATAAAGCTCTCAGCAGTTTCATTATGTTTTTGTTTAATTTTGTTGAGAGCTGACATAGTCATATCATTAAATCCTTCATAGAACCGTTCCAGAAAGATTTGTTTAAGACCTGAAAAGGATGTGATGCAACCATCGGACAAACTTCTGTACCAGTCGTATGCTACGTCGGCTAAACAACCGACGAACACTCTGGTAAGAAGAGCGTCATTTGGCTGAAGTTGAACAGTCATTACCTCAAAATGATTGATGAAATGACTCGGGGAAGTACTGCCATCGAACAGAGAAATTGTAAGGATTTTATACTTTGGGGGAAACGGGATGTCCTTCCATTCTACCGGATAGGGCTGTTTAATCCCCAACCTTTGTAGATTGTCTTTCTCTTTAAATGCTTCAAATTGGGTTCGTAAGAGTTTGACAGCTTCATTGGCGTCTTCTGATGAAGAAGAAGGAGCAGGTTGAGTTGTAGTGATAGGAGGAGGAACAGCGTTGTAAGCACTACCCCCAGCTCCTGAATGACTAGGCGTAGTTTGTACTTGCACTTGTACAGGAGGTATTTGAGGAGGCACTACCCCCAGCCCAGTATTGGCAGGTATTGAAGACGCTATGATCTCTGGACTAGTAATAGGTGCAGTTGGTGGTGTAACATGCTGTGCTACAATGATGGAATGCATACTAGCAACCATCTCAGCCATAGTTTTTAATTTGTCTTCGAGTGCAGTAATTCGTTGTTCCTGATTTGCGGAGGTTGAAGCATCTGGATCATCGGTGACAACATAAGCCGTCACTTCTCTTGGCACAGTGGAAGATACTGTTTGTTCAGAACTTTCACTGTATGCATCATAATCAGAAAATGAATCATCTCCTGACTGGGAAACAGGGAGATGACTTGAAGGATTTTGAGGAAGATTTCTTTGACCGATTGTATCTCGGCTTCGGGAACGGGTATGTTGAAATACTCCTTCAGAAGATTCTTGAAGTAATTCCAAATACCGTTGGCTTGGCTTACGGAGTCTACCATGCTTAGAGCATCTTTTACCCCCAGTGTCTCGGGAAGTCATGTTAACAGAAGCATACAAAACTTCGTCTTCTTCTGACATAGGTTCAGATTTAGCAAAAGTTAAACGATCGAAGACAGATCGTTTTGTCGTTTGACAACAGCATTGGATGATGACTTTATGATTACAGTGATGATCAGATGGTTGAGATAGAGATATTGAGACATTATCCTGTTTTTGTCTTAGATGTTCTCGAAGATCTACAACAGGACGAGGAAAGTTCCGAGGGATCTGTTCTTTGATAACATTTGGAACATGATTCCGATTCTTCAAATGTTTAGTCCCTTGAGTATACAGGGAAGTACTCACTTCATTGGCATAAGTGTCGGGATTTCTGACTTTGGAGATTTGTTTCTGATGATGTTTAACCTTCGGCATTGGCTGTTTGCGTTTTACCGAAGTGGGTCGATTAAGATAAGTTCTGAGGTCAGCAAATTCACCCCCAGGAGTTTCTGTTTGAGACACTAACAGTTTTCCCTGTCTGGAACGACAAATTTGGAGAGTCGGGAGGTCCTGGAATTCTGCTATCGGAGTAGGCAGAATACCTCTTTGATTAGTACAAGTACTCTTGTTATAAAGGAAAGAAGAATCCTTGTTTGCCAGAGTTCTTGAATTGATTGGAGCCGAGACACATTGAGATGGATCTTCTTCAGTAAAGACTGAAGAAGACTGAGAAAAGACTAAAGGGCCTTTTCCTTTGTTTTGAGATGAAGGGTTAGCTAAAGAGCTTTTCCCTCTGTTATCTTCCAAGTCATGAGACGAGGAAGTTTGAGAAAAGACCAATGGACCTTTTCCTTTGCTTTGAAGAGAAGGAGGAATAGTCAAAGGACTACCCTCAGTGGATTGCGCAGGGGCAATAGGGTGTTTGGGAAGAGGAGTAGAATCTCTTCTTTTATTGTGAGAAGAAGGAAATTTAGCCAAAAGGCTGTTTTTCTTGGATTGCGCAGACTTGGTTTACGCATGGGTGGAAGGTGCACTAGTCATTTGTGCATTAGAAGCTTTGGTAGGAAGTGCATCAGGAGTTCTTGTCTTAGAGTGCTTGGGATGCACCTTAGTTACAAGAGTGCTATTTTGCGCAGGAAAAGCCACTGCCAATTGCGCCAGAGTCATAGGAGTCTTCTGTTTCGACAAGGCAGCATATGAAGTAGCCTGTGCAACAGTTGTAACAGATTGCGTAGCCTTGACTGTAACAGTTTTTGTATCAGTTGCTGAGACAGATTGTGCAACAGTTGGCACAGCAGTTTGTGCAGCAGTCTGACTAGCAGATTGTGTAACAGTTGGTACAGCATCCTTGGTGGCAAAATTGCCAGATTGTGCAGACTTGGAGACCCAAACTGAGCGCACTTTGCTCTTAGCAGAAGTGACTGCAGTACGGGGAGTGGTCTTGGAGTTGAGCATCACCTCGTAGGCTGTCTGGTTGACCTTAACAACCAGCGTCTTCTGCGTCTTCCCGATAGACGCTACGTCACATTGAGTTGCTACTTCCTCGTCGGAGGAGAAAGTTGATCCCCAGCAGAGTCGCCATTTTGTTTGCAAAAACAAAAGTATAAAACTTTATTGATACAAACTGTAATAAAGATTACAAGAATTCTGGGAAAATTACAACTATAGGAATCCAATCTTGATGACGATTGCTTTATCCCTTAGACGATGTGAATTGTGAAGACGAAGCCTTTGAAGTTGAAAACAACTCTGGAAACTGAAGGCAAAAGCCTCTGAAGTTGAAGACAAAAGTCTCGGAAGAATGCAGCAGCACTTTGGCAAGAACTCCTGAACTCTCTGATTTCTGATCTCTGATCTTGATCCCCTTGAAATGAAGACTTGAAACTCTATTTATAGAGTTCTGAAAATAACTAACTTTCAGTTATTTTGGACTGCGCAAGCTGATTTGTGCAGCAACTGGTTTGCGCAGCACTGGATTGCACAAGCAGTTATTGGATCGTGGGCCAACTATCTGGGACACATGGCATCATTTGATTGAAATATGCATGATCGTGCATAGACAGTTGCCACGTAATGAGCAATTGATGGCATGAATGCCACGTAATTGGTCAGTTATATTGGTAGAATATGCAAAATGAACTGCACAGAAATGGTTTGTGCAAATACGGATTGCGCATGAGTGGTTTGCGCAAACACGGATTGCGCTGCCACCTGTTAGCCGCCCTCGAGCACTGTGCGGCGTCAAAAATGAACAGCCTCCTCGTTATTCGTGTTGTCAGCTATCAGGAAGATCTGATTTGATTCAGTCAATGATGACTTCTGCCACGTCAGCCTGCGCAGTTGGGAACATGCGCAAACCAGCCTGCGCAAAGTGATGTCTGCGCAAACTGTTGTCTGCGCAACTCATCAAAATGATGAATATCTTGAATTTTTGACTTTGCTGATTGATGCAACTTGATTTTTTAGGACCTACAGCCATAAAATTTTTTAGAAATTAAATTTGAAGAGATTAAGATAATAGTAGAAATATATATAAATAGAGTTAATTAAATATATTATATATGCGTATATGTGTAAATATATATAAATATGTGAGTATGTGTATGTAAATATAAATACAAATACTATATATGCGTATGTGTATATATATAAACGTATATAGAATTATGTATACGTATATGTGTGTATATTTATATATGAATGTATTTATATATTAGTAATTGCTAATAAAATAAGAATTCAAAGCAATCCCGACCCCAGCCCAAGCAAAGCGCCTAGTGGGCCGAGCCCAACCCAGCAAGCCGATCCCCCAATTAAACCCAACAACTAAAGCAGCCCAACAGTCCATACCCGAACCTAGCTGAAATAAACCCAGCGGTCCTATGCTAAACCGACCATTAAAGCCCAGCCCGACACCCATTTTCCCCGCTCGGATTAACCAAGTCAGATCGAATGCATATAAGAGAGGGAGAGGGGATTTCCCGAAACCCTAACCAAAACCCACACCTCCATGACCCCCAGCCACCCTAGGAGGCTCCCTCACGGCCGTGCGCAGCCGTGCGAGCGCCGGAGTCGGCCGGCCAAGTCGACACAGCAGTACACATGTGCGGGGCAGAACAACAAGCAGCATTAGCAGTAGTCGAACACCCCACTTCGCGCCGAGGTTGCGTCGTACACGCTCATCCTCTTGATGAACCAATTCTTCAGGTACGATCCCGACATGACCCCTTCCAAGCCTGTTCTTTTACTTCGTAAATAGCTGCCTTCGATCGCTCGTAAAATCAAATCAAAGATTGGCGAAAACTTGTCCAAAAACAGGATATGTAGCAGTCCAAACTCCCAATTTGGAAGGAAAATTCCTGCCAATCCATTGACCTATTCGGAAATCTATTTGAACTACTTTTTAGACAACATATACAGGATTACAACACCTTTTATAGACTCTAAATTCGTAAAGTATGTAGGAAGTTATTCGATCCCGTAGTTTACCGAAAACCTGTTTTTAAAATTAATAAAATTCTTCGATACGACGTGCGTCCCGCCAAACCGGACGACGTGGTTGCGAACGAAAGCATCGAAAGGTGCGTAACGGTTTCGTGGGCGTGTGGGCTTTGACGTAATTCAAATTGGTCGCCTGTGCGCGACGAATTTGATGTGTATCCGTCAAAATTCACCGTATTGGCCTCTGTGCAAATTTTTTAATTACTTTGTGCAAGCTTGTCAGATCAAGATAAAACTTGTGCCAGCAGGACCGTATCATTCTTTTGGTCATGTATGCCAAGTTTGGTCCGATTCTGAGACAGTTGATTGGACCGTCGTTTTGCGGGTCCCAGTCCTATTCAATGGGCAATTTTATGCACGGTCCGCCGAAATCCAACTTTGGACATACGGTTGGGTTTGTATCGAAAAACCAGACCTGTGGACATGTAGTTTGATGACTTTAGAGACCATTAACTCTGGCACGCTTTTCGTAGCAAAGTGGATCCAACGACGGACACCATTTTTGCCTGAAATTACTGTTTTACCCCTGTTTCCAGAATTGGACTTAAAGACAGGCAATTCTAGCTAATTTGACTATTCTGAGAACACCGGTAATGTTTATGTCAGCTTTCGGAGACAGTTGTGATGATTTGGACTTTACGGCTCACTTGTTGACTATATTTTGTGGGATCTGCGTGCACCCTCCAGGCAAGTATACCTTGCCAACTTGTACAATACAATTTATATGCGTGTTCATTATCTCGATGCCGTTCCTTTCCTTATATTCGTGATTGCTTTATTCCATGTCTTGTACACTCATCCTGTTATATTTTTACTTTACATGTTTCTAGTTGTCTGCACATTCTTGTTCCTTTCTGTTATGACATTTCTAACTGTTACACTGTGTTAGTTTCATATGTATTTTTTGATAGAGTCGTCTAGTCCTACACCATGATTCCCTCGACTTGATTATAACTTGACTTGACTTGACATGACTTGAGTAGGACTTGACTTTGACATTCTATAGATTGTGAGTACTTACCTTGACTACGGTCTATAGGATTTTATACTAGGATTGGCTACCGTCTTGGTTGTGAGTACTTGCCTTGACTGCGATTGAGACACTATAGATTGTGAGTACTTGCCTTGACTGCAGTCTATAGCTTAACCTATTAGCCATTTCTAGTATGGCATGCCAGTGTCTTAGGATCCTTGCGTTTAGATCTTGTGTCTTGGTTCATTTTGTCTAGTTGGATATCCTTGATTGCTCCTTACTTCTTTGTATATCTGTACTGTTACATGTTGGCTTGTATATTATGTATCTTGCTAGTCCTCTGAGGACCTGATGATCTCTTCAGGTTTAGCGATTGTATGGAGTTAGTTAGCAGAACGGAATGGTAGAGGATTGCGATGCACGATACATGTATTTGCTTGTGTTGTTTCTTTATTATCTTCTCGTGCTTTATATTCCATGCCATGATATATTCTGCTTATTTTATAGACTCATATCATTCTTAGAGTCTAATCGAACAATATGCTAATGGGCTGCAGACCATGACCCATACTTGTTCATTCTTGTTTATATAATTCCTGTGGATTGAGATATAGTTTAGATTAGACATGATATCCTACTCTGGACAGCTTATACGTACTCGAGTCGGGCTGGAGTCCGCTCGATACGTAGCTGGCTTGCTCACGAGCTCGCGTCCAAAAAGCGGGTACGGATCATGACAAGTTTTTATGGTGGCCCATGCAGGCCAGAGCATATCGCATCGGTTACGTAACTGTACTGATACGAGCCTGCGCATCTGACTAAACCTTTAGAAATCTCAATCCACTCTGCCTTGAAAATTTCCCTAGAAATTTCTCTACGTCCTTGAAATTTCATTTTTGCTCTCGATTATACTTCCTTGCTTTCCGTACCATTGATTCTCGTCCCTTCCTATTTCGGGGTGACGAATAATCGTGCTGTCTAGAATTCATCAGAAATCCTTAAATTATAGTATAATATTGCTTGATTGGGATTATAGATGCCATATGCCTGGCTATCTGCCGGTAGAATTATTAGCCACTAGTTCAAAGGTTATACGATTTTAGTGATCGAGTTTTGAGGAGTAGTGTGACCTAAGGTGGGTAGAAGTCCTCGAGATTTCGTAAATACCAAATGGCTAGAGAAGGCCATAAATTTTTTTAGAAATTAAATTTGAGGAGATTAAGATAATAGTAGACTTTGAATTTTACGGGATAGTCATGAATTAGAATTTCGATGACGAAATTATTTTTAAGGTGGTTAGATTTGTAGCTCCCCTTCCCAGAAATTTTTTGAAATATTTATTTATTTATTTATTTGATTTAAATGGTGATTTTTATATTTTCATAAATAATTATTTAGTTAATTATTACGGTAGATGACTTTAGCCATGGTTGAGTTTTGAGGTACCAGACGACTAGGAATCATGGCACGTTTAGTGCAGTGGCATGCCTTGACTAGTATATTAGCCATGCCAAGGAAGGCCGAGCCATAGTGATGTTCTAACTAGGAAAACCAGGCCAAGTTACGACTTGACACCCATTAAATGATTTAATTAGTTTTTCAATAATTATGACTTCTTAGGAGACTCGGTGAGATCGAACTAGCCCGGACTAGGCCCAAACAGAGCCTAAGCCCATGTAGTCATGTAGTGTATGCAACGATGTCCATATAGATATATAGATGTGTAGATGTGTAAATATATAATTGTAGCGTATTTTATAATACATGAAGTATTTACTGTTATTTGGATATTAAACATAATATATAATTCTCTTAGCTACCTTTTTGCAATGTGGTATTAGACTATATATTTTGGATGTCTAATGATATATACACCATTATTGGTTTATTAAATTTCGTTATTATTATTATTAATTTATTGGGATTGTTATTCAATATTAATATTTTATTGGTTATATATTTTTGTCAGATAAATGTGATAATATATATAAATAGAGTTAATTAAATATATTATATATGCGTATATGTGTAAATATATATAAATATGTGAGTATGTGTATGTAAATATAAATACAAATACTATATATGCGTATGTGTATATATATAAACGTATATAGAATTATGTATACGTATATGTGTGTATATTTATATATGAATGTATTTATATATTAGTAATTGCTAATAAAATAGGAATTCAAAGCAATCTCGACCCCAGCCCAAGCAAAGCGCCCAGTGGGCCGAGCCCAACCCAGCAAGCCGATCCCCCAATAAAACCCAACAACTAAAGCAGCCCAACAGTCCATACCCGAACCCAGCTGAAACAAACCCAGCGGTCCCATGCTAAACCGAGCATTAAAGCCCAGCCCGACACCCATTTTCCCCGCTCGGATTAACCAAGTCAGACCGAATGCATATAAGAGAGGGAGAGGGGATTTCCCGAAACCCTAACCAAAACCCACACCTCCACGACCCCCAGCCACCCTGGGCGGCTCCCTCACGGCCGAGTGCAGCCGCACGAGCGCCGGATTCGGCCGGCCAAGCCGACACAGCAGTGCACATGCACGGGGCAGAACAGCAAGCAGCAGTCGCAGTAGTCAAACACCCCACTTCGCGCCGAGGTTGCGTCGTACACGCTCATCCTCTTGACGAACTAATTCTTCAGGTACGATCCTGACATGACCCCCTCCATGCCTGTTCTTTTACTTCGTACATAGATGCCTTCGATCGCTCGTAAAATCGAATCAAAGATTGGCGAAAACCTATCCAAAAATAGGACATGTAGCAGTCCAAACTCCCAATTTGGAAGGAAAATTCCTGCCAATCCATTTATCTATTCAGAAATCTATTTGAACTACTTTTTAGACAACATATACAGGATTACAACACCTTTTATAGACTCTGAATTCGTAAAGTATGTAGGAAGTTATTCGATCCTGAAGTTTACCGAAAACATGTTTTAAAATTAATAAAATTCTTCGATACGACGTATGTCCCGCCAAACCGGACGACGTGGTCGCGAACCGAAAGCATCGAAAGGTGCGTAACGGCTTCGTGGGCGTGTGGGCTTTGACGGAATTCAAATTGGTCGTGTGTGCGCGACGAATTTGATGCGTATCCGTCAAAATTCACCGTATCGGCCTCTGTGCAAATTTTCCAATTACTTTATGCACGTTTGTCAGATCAAGATGAAACTTACGCCAGCAGGACCGTATTATTTTTCTGGTCCTGTATGCCAAGTTTGGTCCGATTTTGAGACAGTTGATTAGACCGTCGTTTTGCGGGCCCAACAGTCTGATTCAACGGGCGATTTTGTGCACGGCCCGTCGAAATCCAACTTTGGACATACGGTTGGATTTGTATCGAAAAACCAGACATATTGACATATAGTTTGACGACTTTAGAGACCATTGACTCTGGCACGCTTTTCGTAGCAAAGCGGGTCCAACGGAGGACACCATTTTTGCCCAAAATTACCATTTTCCCCCTGTATCCAGAATTGGACTTAAGGACAGGCAATTTTAGCTAATTTGACTATTCTGAGAACATCAGTAATGTTTATTTCAACTTTCGGAGACAGTTGTGATGATTTGGACTTTACGGCTCACTTGTTGACTATATTTTGTGGGATCTGCGTGCACCCTCCAGGCAAGTATACCTTGCCAACTTGTACAATACAATTTATATGCGTGTTCATTATCTCGCTGTCATTTTTTTCCTTACATTCGTGATTGCTTTATTTTATGTCTTGTACACTCATCATGTTATAGTTTTACTTTACATGTTTTTAGTTGTCTGCACATTCTTGTTCCTTTCTGTTATGACATTTCTAACTGTTATACTGTGTTAGTTTCATATATATTCCTTGATAGAGTTATATAGTCCTACACCACGATTCTCTCGACTTGATTATAACTTGACTTGACTTGAGTAGGACTTGACTTTGACATTCTATAGATTGTGAGTACTTACCTTGACTACGGTCTATAGGATTTTATACTAGGATTGGCTACCGTCTTGGTTGTGAGTACTTGCCTTGACTGCGATTGAGATACTATAGATTGTGAGTACTTGCCTTGACTGCAGTATATAGCTTGACCTATTAGCCATTTCTAGTTTGGCATGCCAGTGTCTTAGGATCCTTGTGTTTAGATCTTGTGTCTTGGTTCATTTTGTCTAGTTGGATATCCTTGATTGTTCCTTACTTCTTTGTATATCTGTACTGTTACATGTTGGCTTGTATATTATGTATCTTGCTAGTCCTCTGAGGACCTGATGATCTCTTCAGGTTTAGCGATTGTATGGAGTTAGTTAGCAGAGCGGGATGGTAGAGGATTGCGATGCATGATACAGGTATTTGCTTGTAATGTTTCTTTCTTATCCTCTCGTGCTTTATATTCCATGCCATGATATATTCTGCTTATTTTATAGACTCATATCATTCTTAGAGTCTAATCGAACAATATGCTAATGGACTGCAGACCATGGCCCATACTTGTTCATTCTTGTTTATATAATTCCTGTGGATTGAGATATAGTTTAGATTAGACATGATACCCTACCATACGTAGCTGGCTTGCTCACGAGCTCGCGTCTGAAAAGCGGGTACGGATCGTGACACGGGGTCCCAGTTTCTATCGTCTCGGATTGGGATGAACGGTTCGTGTCACACTTCTGGATTAGCCTTCACTTAGCGTTGGGGACCAAATTGAAGTTCAGCTCAGCTTATCATCCTCAGACCGATGGCCAAATAGAGCGGGTGAACCAAATTCTCGAAGATATGTTACGACTCTGTACGATCGACTTAAAGTCAAGCTGGGACGTTCACTTGCCGTTGGCTGAATTTGCATATAACAATAGCTATCAATCCATTATCCAAATGGTGCCGTATGAAGCCTTGTACGATCGGAAGTGCAGATCGTCCATTTGTTGGGATGAAGTCGGGGAGCGACAGATACTCGGTTCGAAACTGTTGGAGTAGGCTGTGCAGAAGGTCAAGTTAATACGGGAGAGATTGAAGATAGCACAAAGTCGGCAAAAGAGCTATTCTGACACGCATCGATGCACCGTCAAGTTCTCGGAAGGCGACCATGTATTCCTGAAAGTAATGCCCATGCGTGGATTTACCAGATTCGGCACGAAGAAGTTAAGCCCAAGATTTGTTGGTCCGTTCGAGATATTGAAACGAGTCATCCCAGTAGCTTACCAAATTGCTTTGCCGCCTATATTGTCGGATGTACACAACGTTTTCCACGTCTCACAGTTATAGAAGTACATACACGATCCGAGCAATGTGGTAGATTTCGGTCAGCTGGATCTGAAGGCAGATTTGTCATATGTCGAAGAGCCTGTGCAAATCTTGGAGCGCAAAGATAAACTTCTCCGTAACCGTGCTATTCCACATGTCCGCGTTCTCTGGAGAAACTATTCGGTCGAGGAGTCGACTTAGGAGCTTGAATCAGAAATGAAAGAGAAATTTCCTTCATTATTCTTATAGATGTAGGTTCTATTCTTAAGTTTCGAGGATATAAAACTTTTCCTTAGTTGGTTATGGTGTAGTGCCCCGTCCCTACATCGTGCCCCGTTCTTTGTCCACGGGGTGCGCGAGAAAGGAGCACTGTCGTCATCGATTCGGTCGGAACCGATAGGTCGGGATCGATCGAATCGGTCGAACGGAAACGGTTGAATTAAGATCCATTCCCCGTTATGGAATGGCTTCTTCGGAACCAATTTCCATATTCAGCGGATTGTGCCTCAAGGATTGATTCTGCGATTGAGTCGGAAGAGACCTCCCGTTGCTCTTTTTTTTACATCGCTTACGTTGGTTTTGGCTTTGGTTTTCTGAATGCATTTTCGTGAATGTTTTCGATGGTTTTCATGGCTTGTATTTCGAACTCGTATTTCCTATCGACCTTCTTGAATAATACAGTGTTCTAATCGGTTGCTTGTGCGATTTCAGGTAATCGCGTAGGCGACGTCTAGCACGACCAACAAGTTCTCTCACCTCAAGCAAACTCAAGATGAGTGGCTAGCCCTTATCTTCTTGACCCCTTCTTAGGTCAATCGATAATGTTTGTTGCGAATGAAAGGATAAATGCAAGGGCACAAACACGATAAAATGATCAAGTTTTCAAAGAAAATGTAGGCTATATCTTAATAACTAAATATTTGTCTTTGCACGGTCATGGATAACTTGTCGACAAGGTGAGCGTTTCCCCGCACGGTAATCCTGTGCCACGGGACCGTTGCGGCCGAGAAAGGAAACAAGTATATAGCTGTGCTGGGCACGGTTTAGGCGGGGACTTGCAACGGGGCTCGCTACTCGCGTTGAAAAGGGCCCCGACTAACAAAAGCTTAAGGAGTCCAAGATTGCTCTGGGAGCCAGTGACCAATCACACGTTGTATTACACTTGGTATGAAAACGATAACGATTGACATGGAAGAACATAGTAAGTCTCTTAATGCGCGGCGTGGCCCGCCGTGGGTAAGTTCCAACGTGAATTTTATTATGCTTGTCCAAATTTATTAGGATAGTTAGAAATATTCATAAACTAAGTCATATAAACTCTTCAACCAAATAAGAACACGGAACTTAATTTGCCACGCACCAGTACAAAGTGTAATGTACTGATTCTCGCTCTCGACACAGTTACCCCAAACCAAGAAGGGGGTGCCACATAAGCTCAAGGCGATGCAAGTACATTGAAGGCTTGTTTTGAATCCTTTTGAAGACTCCAAATTCAGTCCAAGGAGAAATGGCGTCTCGACTCCCCACGATTCCAGGTCCTTGGGAAGGTTTCGTTTGTAAAGGAGGATGTAATGTATGGAACGACTATCTCATCAGCGTTCGTTTTGTAAGTTGAGTCATGTTGTAATCCCGTACGATACTGATTGTAAATGAGTCATGTAAATGAAGTTTTATTATCAATGAAAAGTTTACTTCTATTTCAAATGTGCATTTAATTTCTCTACGTACTCTAACTTGATGTTGTGTTTCGGATAACCTTATGACTATGCCTTGTGCAATCGTAACTTAGGTTTGCATGGCATCATGCCCGGGGGATGACTATCGATTCTACGGAATCGAGGCGTGACAGACTACGCCGATAGAGGCATCTGTGTCGTATTGCTCCTCCTTAGATCGGAACACGGGGTTGTCGTGCATGGTAGGAGACTGGCTACCTCCAATATTTGGCATGACACTTAATGCAGATCTGGAACGGGTGCCTTGGAACACACCTGCATCGGTTACCTTAGTTTTGTTGCTCTCCGGCCTCCTCTTCGATTTAGCGACCGACACGAAAGGATTCTGGGAGGGCTTCTTGAAAGCTCTGGAACCCTGTGCCGCGTAGCACGTGACGATGCTGGGTTCGTATTCTCTATGGCTCACCGACCCCCCATTGAGCCTCTGGCGTGGGGTCAATGTGGAGTGAAGTCTCTGAAAGACGGAACGCCGGCTTGATGATGGCACGATCGTCTGCTGGCAGCAGTAGTTGATGGTAATCTGGGTGCAAGAGTGCCTTGATTTAGGCACGCCCTGTGCCACAGATTCTTCTTCCGCTTGGGAGAGCATCAGATCTTCCGCCATGGCATCCCTATTGTACGTGCAGGGAAGCTGCACGCAAGTACGGTCAGAGCGGGTCTGGCAGGGATCAAGCCCCCTTTCGCTTATGTGGGAATGCTGCTCGCGTGGCTCTCTCTCCGTAGGACATACCCCCTAGCTTGGCTCTCGGAGCCGTGGATCCTTCGCTCACAACGCAGGCCTATGGTCTGCCATAGGTGCCGTACGCTTATTGCACGAAGCACGAACCACCTGGGATCTCTTCCTACTACCTCCAGCAGGTGAGTAGTATTCAGAGTCCGCCGAAGGCTCGCCTGACGGGAAAGCGATTCTGTCGAAGATAGATCTTCTTACCGGCAATGCTTCCGTCATGAGGGGTTGGATGCGTTGTGCCTTCGTCAGATCAACCATAGAACCACCATCTTCCTCGCCATGCTTTTTCATGATGGGAATCGGGCGAGAGGACAAGGCTGTAGCAGCCGAAATGTTCTTCGTGGCTTCGACGTTGAAGGGGTCCTGAGATGCAGTTTTTGCCATCGTGCTGCTAGCTGCAGCCGCCTTAGGCCTCCAGACACGTCGAGTCTTCTTTGGTTTTATGAATCGCTTCGAAGTCTTCAACTTTTCATCAGAGAGGAGATCTTCAAAAGCTTGTTGGTCGAAGCGTACGACCAGCATGTCTTAGGAAGATCCTAGCAAGTTGTCATCAGATTGTGTCACCGCCTTCTCGTTAGAAGAGAAGGTGTTCCCCAGCATAGTCGATATTTTGTTCGACATAACAAAAGGTTGAACGAACTTTTTACTTTATTGAACGTATAAGGTATCTGTGTACAAAGAAGGAAGTCCTAAATAGGATATTCTAAGTACAGGGAGAAGAGATTTCTGAAAAAGTGTGATGGTCGAGATCGAGCACTACAGCGGGTCCTTTACTCCGTTGACGATCTGACGACGAATCAACCTTGCTCTGGCTCTCTGGCGCCTTTGATGGAACTCTGGGGTCACCGATCAAGAGGCTATCTGGAGGAGAAGATCCCTTAGAGGGGGTTGTTCTTCTGTTGGTTGGTTGGTGGATTGTTTATTCTTAGATGAAGGTTGTCACTCTTTAGTTGAAAGAGAACTCCTTCTATTTATAGAGAATCGAGCACATATGCAATGTGCATTAGGGTTCCTGAGATATGAAAGAATCTGCCGTCATTGCACGGTACGGGCTTCTGCGGCGCTAATACGTAGCGGACATCGAGATTCCCCTCAATCGAGATATCTGGTGGTTATCAACATAACCGAAGGAGGTAACACGTGGCGCGTGCCAATTTGCTTGCTTGGATACAGCCGAGTAAATCTTGGGATTTCATCCTAGATTTGGAGTCTAATTGATCGTCTAAGATTTAAATCAATCTGATATGATATCAATCATAATTTAATCCCAATCTTTTCTGTAAGAGACAGTTTAAACAAACCAATTGGGATGGACCCATGCTTCCTGTACCTTTGGTGAGGACTAAGTACCGCTGTGCTTCTGGAGTGACGAGTAGACCGTGCTTCTGGAGACTATGGAGCCTCTGTACTTTTAGGCGACGAGTGGACTTGGCTTCGAATGACGACGAGACTTCTGTACATTTAGAGCAACAATGAAGCTGTGTTTCGGAGCAACAGAGTCACTATGCCGTAGGCGACGAGTAGGCTTGTGCTTCAGGTTGGCGAGGTTACTGTGCTTTTGGAGCGACAGGCTGACTTGTATTGGTTGCAGTGGGAGTTCCCAATCTCTTGTAGAGAAGTGACTTAAGCTTCTGGATCGGAGCAGATGACTGCACCGTGGGAATGGAGATGGTGTGAACATATCACCATCATGCGCCTCATGTGGATGCATGTAAGTAGCTGCACCTCTGAACTTTGAAGGCATTAGCTTTGGAGGAAAGGGTATAACACCCTTGTGTGTCTGGGGTTGGCGCAGGTAGTGTCACGACCCGCACCCGGTATAAGGGGATGAGAAGTAGGTATGTCCAGCCTACGCCGTAGTGTCGGCGGTAGAACGTTGTCCTAGGTCACAATCATCTAACAATATAAAGGTACCAAAACAAGTATACTCTCCAAATGCAGGACAATCACAAGGTACAACTCAATCACAAAACTAAGATAGAAAAGTACGATAAGATAGATATGAAATCTCAAAAGAGAAATACAAGAGAAGTGAAATAAGTCCAAGTGTCTAAATGACACAAACAATAACAAGTCTCAACAACACAAATAAATACAACTCCAAAATCCATAACTCAAGGACATGAAAATATGATAGAAGTCTAGCTATATAAACTAGACAAGGGTAGGGTCCTCAGCAGCTGCCTGAACCTCCTAGGGGTCCAGATTGCAAGTGTCATCTAGGCATGCTCCGTAGTAGGTAGTGCAGAAGTCCTCTTCATCCTCTGTAATATTTTCAACAGGTTCAGTCAGGACAGGAACGAGCATAAAATATCTCACGCAGTTCATATCATACAGGAAATATAAAACAGGCAATAGAGTAATATACATGAAATGCTGAAGAAATATATATGCAGTGTAAAAGAGAGATTTGATAAACTGGAAATATATAACTATAGAAGTAAGAACTGTAAGTGTCTAAGTGATTTAGAGGACAAGATGGTTTGTAATCGGCTTGGGTTGCACATGAATAATCTGAACCTTACATGAATCCCATAATATCAATGAGAGCTGTGGTGCACATGAGAATCATAATAATCACATGAATAAGTAACAGAGTCCACATACGGGGATAAATCACATAACCATTTATACTCACCCCTACCCCCAATCAATACACAAGGATCTGATCAAGTTACGTTACGTACATGAGGTTTGGTTATACATAAAGCACATGGGAAAACACGGCCGAACATAAGAACTCATGAAAGTACATGAGCATACATGAGCATACATGAGTGCACATGAGCGTACATGAATAACGCGAGAGCAAGGAATACGTGATGTACATGAAACACATGACATAAAGTACCCGATGCACCCGCAAAGAGGGATAACATCTCGTGAAAAGATCCATATAGTACCAATCCGTGATAACAACGTGACAATATCAAGTAATATAGTCTAGAACAAGAATATAAGTCCTAGCAAGTATGAAACGATCAAAGAATGTACTCACATGTTATCCTGAATGTCCGATGAGAATAGATGTCCAAATCAGAGTAACTGAGTCCTATTTAGAGCAACACAGGTCACAATTTATCCACAGTGGTAAAAATGAAGTTTACAATGCAGTCTATATGATTCTAGGTCATTGTAACTCCCTAATATCGTTTCATGGATTTTTAGTTTATTTCTTGAATTTTCTATTTTTTTTAGAAAAGTATCATTTTTTAATAAAACTAGATTTTAGCTAATAAATCTGATTTTATAATAATTATTTATGTTAATGAATAAATCCTGATTATTGTTGTTAATTAATTGGGATTTATTTAATGGTTGATAATTAATTATGTTAATTATTTACTGATTCTGTTTTAATTAATTTTAATTATTAATCCTAATTTATTATTCCTGATAATTGTTACTAATGATTAAGTGAGATTTTTATCACTTGAGTTATTTTAACTAGTGGATTTTCTATTAAAGCCTACCAAGCCTTGGGCTTTGGGTCTTAGGCTTTGGACTATATTTTTCTAGAAGAATGAATTAGTGCAGTAAAATTAATTCTGGTTTATAGCTGTTAATTAATCCTATAATTAGTTAGAGGGTTAGTTATTCAGTTAGGAGTTAGTTAATTGTTTTCACTATTGCACCTAGATCTATTACAAATTACATAGGGAGCCACTAAGGCTGACTTGGAGCACACTTTAATATTTTACTATAAATATTGGAAGAGTTCCACAGTTATTTTAATATTAATTTGCTGGCACTGTACATCACTGTTCACTAACACCTCACTGTTTTCTCCACTCTAACACAGACGACCGCCTTCCTCCACCGTGCGCCACCGCGAGCTTCGTCGGAGTCCATCAAAGAACTACCAGGACCCGATCTACTCAGATCTCGACTTCCATGCCTCGCCAATGATCCCAGAGCTCCGATCTTGACGTCGCTTACCACCGTCATCGTCGGAGCCGCCACTCCAATCGAAGTAGCAGAGCCTCGACTGTCGAGCTCTCCTCGACTGATGTGCCATTCTCGAAGTCGTGTGCTCCTCGAAGCTCGTGTGCGACCCATCGAAGGACGAGCCAGCTTCTCGAGTGACGCGCTGCCCCTTCGAGTCGCGTGGAGTCATCTCAAAGCTCGAGCCGTCATCTCGAGACGCGTGCACCGTTGAGCCACCGGAGACCACCGCATAGTCGTCAGATCTTCTCACGCACCATCTCCTCATCATCGAGCAGGGAGCCGCCTCGACTGCAGCGCTTCCTCGACTCGTATGCTACCTCAAAGATCGTACGCGCCCATCGATTTTCATGTTTCCCCTTCGAGGACGACGTCGACTCCTCGTCCACTGTGCCGTCCTCTTTGAAGCCGCTGCCGGAGCTAGCGCCGTTCTCCTGGAGCTTGTCGACACCACCTGGAGTCGCGGTGCCACGCTACGTCCTCACCGAGACCGTTGTCGACGAGATCTGGATGAAGATCGTCGTCCTAGTTGCACGGAGCGCCGGATCTGCTCGCCGAGGATCAACGTCCCGCCAAAGTTAGTTTTTTGCCTCGATCTTCTCGAACCCCTTTCTTCTTGCTTTTAGGGTTTGTTATTGGGGCTAAGGTTTTGTCGGTCCGGAAGAGGGGAGATGGTGAACTAGGGCTTGAGGAAGATGAAGCCAGGTTTAGGTTTCTTAAGGAATAAGAGGAGAAACCTAGGGTTTCGATCTCTTGGATCGGCTGTTGATTACAGGTGGAGTGTGTGGCTATAGAATAGAGTGGGCTGCATGTGAGGAATTGTGGGATTAGGGTTACGGCTGGAGTGTAGGGACGTGAAGTAAAAGAGAAATCATTAGGGTTAGGGTTTGGGACATTGGAGAAGAAGAGCTTGGAAACGTTCCTTGCGGCTGGTGAAATGGTGAAGTGAGAGAGTGTACCCTGTGTGGGTGTGTGTGTGTGTTTGTTTTAGTATTTAGGATTTTTTGGGAAGAGAATAGGCTGGGCCGAGTTGGGATAAGAAGCTTGGGTCAGGCCAAACCAGTTTAAAGCCAGAGTGGGAGAAATAAGAATTAGCAGCAGTAACAGTGTTGTCGACTGGGGCTGAGTAAAGGTAGGCTGGGCCAGAAGAAAGGAAAGAAATTAGGAATATGATTTTGGGCTGAAACTGTATAAGGGTAGGACTGACTGGTCGGGCTTGGGTACTTGGGCTGGGTTTTAATAATGTTCCTATTAATTATTATTATTTATATTTTCCTTATTGAAATTGTAATATTATTCTAAAAATGTTATATTATTTTGCTAGTATGTGTTAAGTAGCATTGTTATACTGTTAAATATTTGTTACAAATCCTATTGAATAACTTTAGATTGATATGACTAGTAATTTGTATAATATTTTTATAGCAAATGATTTAGTAAATATTACAATATCTAAAATTGCTAGTATTATTAGCTAATATCTTAATATCATTATTTTGAAAATAGCTTACTTAGCAAGTTTTAACTAAATATAACAGTTTCTTTGTTAATAATAGTTTAAGTATTTTCCTAAAATGGTTTCCTGCTAAAACATAGTTTAAATTATTTTTATTAGTACTATTTGGATAAAGTTATATCTAGCCTATTTTGATATAAAAACCTTTTAAACTATTTTCTAATAATTATGACTATTTAGTTATATATATATATATATATATGAATATTGAGATAGTTAAATGTTTTCAACCCTAACAACTTGTACCAAAATACCAGGTGATCATTCATTCATGCAGTACTACTCTCGAGCAACTAAACCAAGGCAAGTACACCGACTCGAGCTTTTACTTTGTTTCTGCCTTACATTCATGTGCCATGTTCTCATATTGGACACGTGTTACACACGATTGCATCGTCCCTTGTTCGTCATTGCATTGTGAGTCATTGTTATTGCAGAATTGGGGGAAATATTGACTAGTGTGTGACCACACCCAACCTAGGTATTGTGAATAGCTTAATCGTACACCTCACGTACGATTAAGCCTACCTTGTAGAATTGATTGATTGTGGATTGTGGTCTTTAGCCGGTCACACATTAGGTTAATATTTTAAAGGACACACTTGCATTGATTGTCGAGTTCATTGTCTTGTTCATTGATTGCCGTGTTCATTGTCATTTTCATATTGATTGCCGTGTTCATTTATTCTTGTACTTCAGTTTTGCATTCCACTTCTGGTACCGTAGTTTCACATTCATTTCTTGTACTCTAGTTTCACCTTGTATTCTGTATTTCAGATTACATTGTATATTGTTTCTTGTCAGGGTTGTACTTTGCTCTTTTCCGGACAGGATACGTTGCAGGTGAGCTTGAGATTATATTGACATGGATATCATCATTGGAGTTGCAGGATCTAGTGCATTGCTTGGATTGTTTAGAATTTATTTTCTGGAGACTGTATTTAGATTTATCATTGTATATTTTATTTTACCGAATTTGTCTCCGAATGATATTGTACAAATTGATTGGTGGATTATGGTGATCTTTCTGGGAACGTTTATAGATGATGTGGATGTTTACATATTATTGTGACTTGGAATTTTTCTTAGTATTGTACAGCTTACTTCGTCGTGTCCATCGACAAAGGCTGGGCGTGTCCGACTCGTGTCTGATTATTCGGGAGCGGGTCGTGACAGTCATTCTAGGCTAAAGTCAACTCTTGGTCAACTCTAATCAAACTATGGTCAACTAGTCAACTGTGGTCAAACTATCTAGGATTTGGTCAACAATGGTCAAACTAGTCTAGGTTAGTCAATCTTAGTCTTAACCATGTCTAGGTATATATGTATCACTCATAAACATATATATCTAACTAAACCATACAACAAGACATAAAGCCTATAGCCTAAAACACACACTCAAAGACTAACTAACAAACTAACATTACTTATATATAATACATTTACATTTAGCACACAAACATATACAAGTATCTATTATTGGAAGGTATATATATATATAAGAGGGTGTGAGTGTGATTGTAGAGTGTCAATGTGTTAAGGGATATAGTGTGTGTGTGTGTGTGGTCTCAGGTTTCAACCATTCAGAGTTCACATCAACATGCAAGTAAAACCCAACAAATCCACATATATATATATATATATATATATATATATATATATATAAATATATATATATATATATATATATATATATATATATAAAGAGAGAGAAAGAGACAGAGAGAGAGAGAGAGAGAGAGAGAGAGAGAGAGAGAGAGAGAAATAGGGGTTAACTAGTATAGGTGTGTGTGTGTTCACAGATAGAGTGTGGGTGTGTGTATACAAGTTCAGTTAAGGGTGAGGGTTAGGGATATAAATCTCAGGTTATAACCCAAATCCCATATCAAATTCTCAGGCTAATAGGTAAATCAAGTTCACTTATTAGGTTCAACTCTGTTATCATTCGAAAATTAAACTCATGAAAGCAATTCAATATCCAAGTTCATTTTAACATTTAGTCTCATCTCAGTTTTGTATTCCTAAATCCATCTCAGGCTATTAAATCATATTCAATCTCAGTTTAGAAATCAAACAAAACTCAGATTTCAATCATCAAATCCAACCACATTTGCATAACATATGTCAAGTTAAGTTCAGTTTTAACATTTAACCCAATATCCCAATTTTCTTTTAAAGTATCAATAATGTACTTGAACCTAAAATCGAAAGAAACCCAATTCTCTTCACAGCTTGAGAACAAGCCTAAACCAATTAATCTTGGCAATTACTGAAACTTAGAAATTTAAATAGGATAATATTTTAAATAACCAATTCACAAGAAAACTCGACTTCACAGTTTTATAATGAAACCCAAATTCGAATACAAAACCCAAATCAATTCAAGAACCCAAAACAGTAGTGTTTCAGTTTACTGTTTTTATATATACAAGAACATTCAAATATGGGAACCACCAGGTTTTAGAGAATCAAAAACCCAACTGGAATTAATCATGAAAACTCAGAAAAACAGTTTAAACTCACAAAAGTATCAGAACACTGAAACCAAACCCCATTTCGAAATCGAAAACCAATCAAACCTAAAACAAATTGTCACACAGAGGTGTGATACGTGTCAAGGGTGTGTTCTCGTATCCATATTGCTGGACACGAGGTGTCCAAATGCAAACAACACATCAACAGAACAAACAGTGAAGGCTGCCTCGTGGTGAGATGTCGAGCCCAAGAGGACACGACACAGGCCACTAGAGGACACATGCTCATGTCAGAGAATGGGTGACATATAGGGCTTTGAAATCGACACCCTGTACCGTGTCCATGTCGTGTCCACGAGGGACATGAGACACGTATCAAACACGACTGAACGTGCGTGCAGGGTCAGTGCAAACCCAATACACTCGTGTTTTCATGTCCGACACGACACAAGGTGTCACAAAACTCGAGTGGGGGTCTGTCAGTAACGGCCCCCACCTCTGTGCCATGTGGCACGAGTCCAAGTGTCCAATTCGTAGAGAAAACAGTGCGTGTCATCACGGCAATGAGACACAGCCTCGTACACTGGTTCGTGTCCAGTTTTGGACACGAATCCGACTCGAAAATGTGCTCAGTCATGGGGGTTCGAAAACACACATCAAGGGCTTTCCAAATATGAAATTAGTTTTGAAAAAGGAGAACAAAAAGTTCACATAGGCATTTCATCAAACACTTTAATATACACACCGATACGTGTCCGATACGCATATCAAATGGACACCAATTCCTGCCAAACTTGGTCTACAACTAGAGTATACCTAGATGAATGCAACTATGGAAAGAAATCAAGAATTTGAATGAGTTTGATAGGTTTTACTTATTGAGGGTGAAACCTCAAGGAATAGATTAATGAATGAGGGTCCTTCTCCAACTTGCAATGATGCCAAGCCTCAAAATTCTTGCTAGCTACCCACCAATGGTATCCTCTACTTTAGAGGAGTCTAATGCAAAAGACTAGACTCAATTTGGAGGAGAAATGAAGAAATGGGCTAATTTTGAGGAAGAACACTAAACTAGGGTTTAAGGTGTAATGAAAGGAGGCAAGGGGGTGTGAAGAGATGTTATATAGAGGGGAGGGGCTGCCTCTTGGATGTTGGATGAGCTAGGGTTAGGATTGGGGTGATGGTTGGGTCATGGGCTTCTCTCCTTAACGGATACTTAGCACCCAAGTTAAAGGCCAAGTGAAATTTCTAGTCCTTAAAAAATATCTAAGTCCTAACTTAATATCTATGTATTTCTAACCTTTGTCATGTAATGGAAACTTCTAATCTAATATCTAGGCTCATGGTTAGTAATCTAGGTTAGGGAAATTCTAGGGTTAGGCCTTAACAAAGATATTAGCACATAATTAATCACTCAAAGTTCATTTTCACTAAAAGTCAAAAATAACCAAAATACCCTTAGGCTAAAAAGTAGTAATTTGAAATTCTAATCACATGGTTAGGTCTCCATGGTCATGGTTAGTCTCCAGGTCATGTAATCTCTAGGGTTACACTAGTAAAACACCAAAATCACAAATCGACAATTTAAATAGCTTTGAATTAATTAAAAATAATAAAAAATCATAACATGACTAAAATCCTATTCTTAAATGATTAAAATCACAAAAGTTCAAAATTGCCCTCATTTCAGAAAAGTGGGTGTTACAAGTCTACCCCCTATAAGAATTTCGTCCTCGAAATTAAGATGGTTGTACTCCTCCTAGGTCAAACCCCCAACAATCGTAGTCCAAATCAACATAGAATACTAAGAATCAAATTTATCAACGAACAAGAAGGTAGACAGAAACTGTTGGAATCGAATTTCAAGAAATTTTTTAATGAGATAAAAACGGGAACGGAATCGAGAAGAACAGAACCTGCAATCAGCTCTCCTACTGCCCGTGCATCCTCGACTGTCATAGCAAAAGCTCGTCCTTGCTGGCCTTCTCCTCTGGTCTGCTGTTGATGCTGGATAAACCTCTGCTGCTGTGTCTATAAGGGTGGTCCCTGCTACTGGCCCACCGTAGCTTTAGCTCATGCTCCATGAGCTGTCCATCCCGAAGACTTTAGACAATCCCTCAACTGATGATCTGATGCTCCACAGAGTAGGCACTTGCCTAGCCTCTTCCGGCATTTGCTCCAATCGTGCCCCGGTTTCTTACAGAAATGGAAATAAGTGGAAACTGATTTCTAGATAAGATTAGAGTGAGATTAGAGTGAGATCCTCAGGGGTCATCCCAAGGGTACAAACTTGGTCTAAATTGACCCACTGAAATACAAACAAGAGGCTAATTATAGCTAACGGTCCTATGCTGTGATGAGTTCTCCTATGTTGCAATCCTAGTAATCATCTAGGTGTTCTAAATGTTATCCCTAGTGTTATCAAGTTGTCCTAAATCCTAATTGCAGGCATGCTTGGTACAATAACGTAACCAAACAACTTAAGTCTGGACCTGCATGGGCCACCACTAAAAACATGTCACGACCCGTTACCCAAATTGTTGGGCCGGGCCGAGCCATGTCCAGCCTACGCTTGTTAAAGCGTAGTAAGCTGTTCTAAGAATAGACAATAAAGGATCTAAGCTGCTAACAGTTCTAAAATCACATTTAAATGTTCATCACAACACAGCATCTATAAGTGAAGGTAAACAAACACAGATTTAATAATACACTTCCAAGCATCTAACTGGAGACAAAGTCCAGTATCCAAATATAAGTACAGACCAAAGTCTAAGTCTCAAAACACATGAAAGATAACTAAGCAAGGTTTCCCGCTGGGGCCTCTTCTGGAGCTAAGGCCAGGTCCATGGTAAGTAGGGCATGTATCCTCAGGACTATCATCGGATGATAAAATAAATATTACCAACGTGTCCAGAATGGTCAAATCAGCTAGGATAGCCTACCCATAAGTCCAATTTAGACACAGGGGCAAAACGGTAATTTCGGGCCAAAATGATGTCCGCCGTTGGACACACTTTGCACCGAAAAACGTGTCGAAAAAGAAGTCTACAAAACCTAGCAAATTATATGTCCACGAATCCAGAATGACGATACGAACCCAACGGTATATCCGGAATAGGATTCCAATGTGCCGATCTCAAAATGACACGTTGACGCGGACACTTGGAATCCAGTTTGCACCGAAATACGTGCTGGAGCAAATGTATTCAAAACTCAGCAAATTATATGTCAACGAGTCCAGAATGATGATACGAACTCAACGGTATATTCGGAATTGGATTCCGATGAGCCGATCTCAAAGTGACCCGTTGACTCGGAAATGGGACCCGCTTTGCACCGAAATTCGTGCCAGGGCTCACGTTCTCGAAATCAAGCAAACTTTATATGAAAACATGCCAGAACGACGCCACGAGTCTACTGGTGGTGTCAGAAATTGAATCCGGAGTCCCGGGTTCAAAAATGGAATTTAACAAGTGCAAATTAAAGAATTCGGACGGCCAAATTTGGCGTCGAATTCGACCAACCGAACGTGCTTATAATGAAACGAAACCTAAAGGAGGCAGGAAGAGGGTTATACCAGCTGTGCACCGGAACTAACGGTGCACAAAACAGAGCTGCGACGACGAAGTTACGAACCCGCGAAGTTGGCGTCACGAAACTGTCCAAAAATTGTTCAATTTACAACGTCAAATTGGTGGCCAATTTTGATGTATCAAACGACGAAATTAACGGACGTAAATTGACAGGAGTGAAGATGGATATACCGAGATTGCGACGGAGCAAAAAGTTCGCCGATCCAACGGTCGGATTGACCAGAAAATCCGCACGAAGTTGCTACAATGGAGCACCATTTCCGAGTTCAAAACTCGCGCGCGCCGACGGGATTTCGTTCAAAACGCACGAATAGCCCATGCGTCGTGCCGGGGAAGCGGGCGGTGGCCTGGGGGAGTTCGTCGGAGGTTCATGCGCCGGTGGGGGGGGGTCGCCAGTGGCCAGTGGCGGCCGCGGTGGCGCACGCCATGCGACCATGCACGCGCGGAGGTGGCGCGGCAGCCACAGCTGCAACTTGCTGCTGCCGCGTGTTGCGCTGCAGCTCTCGTGCGCGTTGCTCGGCCAGGGGCGCGGCTGCCCGGCGGGGGTGGCCGCGGCGGCGGTCGCCGGCGTGGGTGAAGGTGGTGGCGGGAGTGGTTTAGATGACGGGGATGATAGATGATGACAATGGTGGTAGTAGTGATGGTTATGTGTGATGGAGATGATGATGAAGGTGGTGGTGTTGGAGAGTAGGAGGAGGAGATGGAGGCTGGGCTGTCGGCCAGGGAGGAGGAGGAGTCGGCTGTGGTGAAGAGGTGGGGGTGTTGTGTGTTGTTTGGGAGGAGAGAGGAAGGGTGTTTTGTATATGTGTGTGTGTGTAATGTAAAAGAGAGTGTGAGAGTAGAGAGGGGGAATAGGAGGTCGGCTACTATGAGGGGGAGGTGTTCCTGCTGTAAAGAGAGTGTGAGGGGATGGGGAGTGTAGGAAATAATAGAAGAGAGAGAGAGTTAGATATATGTAATATATATATATATATATATATATATATATATATATATATATATATATATATAAAGAGAGATGTTTAGATGAGATATTTGTAGAAAGATATTTTAAAAAATAGAAAAAAGTGGAAATTTATGTGGGGTATTTGGGTAGTCACGAGAGGACAACATGGAGCTTGGGTTCGGGTTCGGTCGAGCCGGGTCGGGTCAAAATCGGACCGGATGCAATAATTGAATTAAAATAGGGATTTATAATCATGGGTAAAATAAATAATATACGGGGACTCCAATAAATGGGACACAAGTTTCATGTGGGTAGTAGGCTTCATGTGGGCCACGTCCATACTTCGGGTTGACAGGTTGGATCGATGTCGGGTCCCGAAATTAAATTGGAATTTAAATCAGATTTTACGGTAGACAATAAATCGGCCTAAATTGACCCAAAAATTGTGCGAAGAAAATGAAGCACAAAATGGAGTGTCTGAGTGGGACACGAAGGTCATGGGCGAAGAGCGTCTCGAGTAGATCATTTATGAGAAATTGGTTCTGAGAAAATGACTGGTCTGGTGCTCCTAAATTAAAAGTCACGGTGACGTGTAAACGATGATCAAAAATAAAAGTGGGAATAATTATTGAATGATTAATCGGTCTAAGTTGACCCGAACTTGCGCGATACAAAAAGAGCACAAGGGAACGAGTTCAAGTGGGACACGATATATCAACAGGAAGATAATCTTGCCTACTTCTAAACCCATGAAGAGAGTTTACAGAGATTGGCATCCCTGACGCTCCAGAAGTCAAAGTTACGGAAAGGCACATAAATGATCAAAACAATTAAATAAATAAAATATTTATCGATAATAATTCATTCAGAAAAATAAAAATAAATCCTGAAATTCAGGGGGCTTACATCCTACCCACCTTCCAAAAATTTCGTCCTCGAAATTAAAAATCATCCAACCGGTCAAACTATAACATGTAGCTGCTCTGGCTACGATACTCAATCTGTTATCCTTGTAATCATCTCTTATGTTTCTCCTACAATCTTTTTGGTTCAGGTTCAATCAAAGTCCTTCTATCATAAACTACGTCATATATCCTTTAGAATCTTCCATACTAACATGGAACATTTATATATACCCTAAACTATAGGTCATTCTCTGGGTATGTTCATAAGCAAACAATGCTTGGTCATCAACCATATTTTTAACCTCAATCGTAAATACTTGATTTCCTTTTCACATCCTAAGTATCCTTATTCTATCAATCCACAGTTCATTTGCATCATTTGTCGTCAATCCTTTCCTACAGCTTCTCCTTGAAATCATACGTTCAATTCTTATTCTTGGTGAAGACATTTCTTCTTTTTACTCAACAAGTCCTCCGAATATAAATCCTCGATTTCAATCTCCCGATTTATTAATTACCAATGTACATATGTCTTTGTCTTGTTCCTTGTCTTTTAACTGATATCTTTCCGATCTCGTACGCAATACGATAACTCATTCTAATTTATTCTATATCAATCCACATATTCTACCCTCTAATCACATGTAATTAGCTATAGATAACCAACCAAAATTCTACAAAGCTAAATCCTTAATTTGTAAGTACATGATTCCAATCCTCAATCCATAGTCATAACAATATATTATCTCATTTCCCCATCTTAGATACCCTATCATCAAGTCATACTATCAATGCAATCGTTCTTAATGGTTTCCAAGTCTACTACAGTCAGTCACTTATACTTGTCCTATAAGCTTAATCTAACCAATCCCTAGGAAGAGTACTTATCACAATCACACAATGCATTTATAGTTATACTACAAAATCAGTTAACAAGGTTTGCCTATTTCGGTCATCTATCAAATAGAAGGTAACAAGGCCTAAGACTGGGTTAAGCAATCCATAACAGTGTCCAAACAAGTTAAAGGTCAAGCAAGACGGGAAAGTTTATCGAAATATCTCCAAGAATGGTACGAAGACAACGGGATACATAACGAGAAGAATTATCCAAGAGGTTAACAAAGAAGAGTTTAGTCAAGTCATAGGAAAAATGGAACATAAAAATAATTATGTCCAAAAAGAAATCATGAAGGCAACCCTGTTGGAGAATCCTAGAGAACCTATAATCCTAGTTGTAGATGTAGATAGAACAGAGTTAATCAAGACGGGGAAGAATAATGATAAGAACTTATTCTTGCTCATTCGGTCATAACAAAGTAAACCAAGTTGGGATATGATCTGATAACCATACACGTCTTCCTGAAATCATGTTGCCAGAATTTTTGCCCCACCTGTAAGCTTAGATGCAATAAACGGTAGAGTCATAACTAAGGTATACACCCTATAATCATGTTATCTAGAATCCTCGCCACGCCAACCGGTATGGCTGCGAGAAAATCTAAATTCTATGAATAGGATAGTATATCCAAAATCAGGCTCTACGTTTCTGTCATACCAGCTAATATGGCTGCGACAAATTCTAAACTCCATAACTAAAACAGACGTTTACCTTATCAGAATATATCACAATTCAATCCACAAAATTTATCACGATGCAAGATCAAAGTTAACAACAAAATCAGAAATTAAATTCAACAACGAATTTAAAGAAGAGCAAATGGAGATAAGTGGAAACTGATTTCTAGATAAGATTAGAGTGAGATTAGAGTGAGATCCTCAGGGGTCATCCCAAGGGTACAAACTTGGTCTAAATTGACCCACTGAAATACAAACAAGAGGCTAATTATAGCTAACGGTCCTATGCTGTGATGAGTTCTCCTATGTTGCAATCCTAGTAATCATCTAGGTGTTCTAAATGTTATCCCTAGTGTTATCAAATTGTCCTAAATCCTAATTGCAGGCATATTTGGTACAATAACGTAACCAAACAATTTAAGTCTGGACCTGCATGGGCTACCACTAAAAACATGTCACGACCCGTTATCCAAATTGTTGGGCCGGGCCGAGCCATGTCCAGCCTACGCTTGTTAAAGCGTAGTAAGCTGTTCTAAGAATAGACAATAAAGGATCTAAGCTGCTAACAGTTCTAAAATCACATTTAAATGTTCATCACAACACAGCATCTATAAGCGAAGGTAAACAAACACAGATTTAATAATACACTTCCAAGTATCTAACTGGAGACAAAGTCCAGTATCCAAATATAAGTACAGACCAAAGTCTAAGTCTCAAAATACATGAAAGATAACTAAGCAAGGTTCCCCGCTGGGGCCTTTTCTGGAGCTAAGTCCAGGTCCATGGTAAGTAGGGCATGTATCCTCAGTACTATCATCTGTAATATTTTCAACAGGTCCAATCAGGACAGGAACGAGTACAACCCATCTAGAAAACCCAAGTAAATGACAGAGAACTCTAAAGCAATTATAGACAATTTTATTGATGAACATGGTAGTTTATATTCAGGTGATGGTATAGAGAAACAGTTAAGATACAAGAAAAGAAAGGTAACTAAATAAGAGAAGAATCATGGCAATAATGACGGTAATAAAAGCTAACTGAACTAGAATAACATGTATGAGTCCAGACAGTACAATATAAGTCTAATGTAATCCCAGTGTGAGTCCAGTCCATATAATCCGATACCAGATGATTTCCGGTACAAGATAAGTCCAACAGTGATCAATGAATCCAGGATGAGTCTAACTATGATCTAACAGTGTGTTTTAAAATACCGAGGTCGACATGTAAACGGCTGTAGGTATCAGGCACATCTTTCACTGATCAGGCAAGAGATGGCTATGCTTCCGGTAGATTCCTGTGGGAGATTCCAAATTTGGGGTATGTCTACATGTCTTACTCAATATTTCTCCGTCCAGCAAGTGAATCCAGTACAAGACACAAGAATCAAGATGAGTCCGGCCAAATGATGATTCCAGAAATGATTCCGGAATGATTCCAACGACTCCAGTAATAAAGGTCAGCAAGTAAGGTATGTGTCGCATACATGAATCCAGAAATATCCATACGTTTTGATACAGAGAATCACATAAAACTAACTAGAACTGAAATACAGTAATTGATAAATAAATGAGAGAACTATCAGAGAATGTACTCGCCTGATACTCTGAAAAGAGTAGTGTAATATCAGATGTCTGTATCAGGTTCACAATGTCCTAAAATAGAGTAATACAGTTATGACATGACCAAAATGAAAGTAAACGAAAGAACTAATACAATCTATATGATTTCTAAGCCAATCTAGGTCAAAGTCAACTCTAATCAAACATTTTAGTCAAACTAGTCAAGTGGGGACCTAGCATAAAAAGTCTAATGTGGAGGGACACTATCCAAACTAATTTTTCTAGGGCCTTACACTAGTGTAGGGTGAGGTCCAATACTACAATAACTCAAAACAACACAAAACATTGCAAGTCGTAATTATTCAATAAATAAATCAAACTGTATACTAAGTTCCAATAATTTTTGAGATAGACAAAAAGATCAATATTATATAAAATAAAGGACCAAAATGATCCTTATTAATTATAGAAATTTATACTAATTTTTCTGGAATTTATAAACCCTCATAAATATATATTAAAAATCAGCAAAAACATGTATCCTGAAAATGAGTTATGTTTTCCCATTTTTATAAAATACCAAAAGTACTTATTAAATGCTAGAAAAATTATAGTAAATTATCTAAATTAACATAGTATTTAAATACAATTTTTCCCAGATTTTTACAGTAATTAAAATATATATAAAAATTCAAAACCAGAAAGTAACAATATCTGGAAAAATAATTAATTATAAATTAAGGATAATACATAATCAAAATCTACAGATGTTGTCGGATGATAAAATAAACATTACCAACGTGTCCAGAACGGTCAAATCAGCTAGGATAGCCTACCCATAAGTCTAATTTAGACACAGGGGCAAAACGGTAATTTCGGGCCAAAATGATGTCCGTCGTTGGACACACTTTGTACCGAAAAACGTGTCAGAAAAGAAGTCTACAAAACCTAGCAAATTATATGTCCACGAATCCAGAATGACGATACGAACCCAACGGTATATCCGGAATAGGATTTCGATGTGCCGATCTCAAAATGACACGTTGACGCGGACACTTGGAATCCAGTTTGCACCAAAATGCGTGCCGGAGCAAATTTCTTCAAAACTCAGCAAATTATATGTCAACGAGTCCAGAATGACGATACGAACTCAACGGTATATTCGGAATTGGATTCCGATGAGCCGATCTCAAAGTGACCCGTTGACTCGGAAAGTGGGATCCATTTTGTATCGAAATGCGTGCCAGGGCCCATGTTCTCCAAATCAAGCAAACTTTATATGAAAACATGCCAGAACGATGCCATGAGTCTACTGGTGGTGTCAGAAATTGAATCCGGAGTCCCGGGTCCAAAAATGGAATTTAACAAGTGTAAATTAAAGAATTCGGACGGCCAACTTTGGCGTCGAATTCGACCAACCAAACGTGCTTATAATGAAACAAAACCTAATAGAGGCAGGAAGAGAGTTATACCAGCTGTGCACCGGAACTGACGGCGCGTAAAACGGAGCTGCGACGACGAAGTTACGAACCCGCAAAGTTGGCGTCACGAAACTGTCCAAAAACAGTTCAATTTAAAATGCCAACTTGGTGGCCAGTTTTGATATATCAAACGACAAAATTAACGGACGAAAATTGATAGGAGTGAAGATGGATATACCGAGATTGCGACGGAGCAAAAATTTCGCCGATCCAACGGTCGGATTGACCAGAAAATCCGCACGAAGTTGCTGCAATGGAGCGCCATTTTCGAGTTCAAAACTCGCGCACGCCGACAGGATTTCGTTCAAAACGCACGAATAGCCCATGCGTCGCGCCGGGGAAGCGGGCGGTGGCCTGGGGGAGTTCTCCGGGGGGTCGTGCGCCGGTGGGGGGGGGTCGTCGGTGGCCGGTGGCGGCCGCGGTGGCGCGCGCCATGCGACCATGCGCGCGCGAAGGTGGCGCGACAGCCACTGCTGCAACTTGCTGCTGCCGCGTGCTGTGCTGCAGCGCACGCGTGCGTTGCTCGGCCAGGGGTGCGACTGCCCGGCGGGGGTGGCCGCGGCTGCGATCGCCGGCGTGGGTGAAGGTGGTGGCGGGAGTGGTTTTGATGATGGGGATGATAGATGATGACAATGGTGGTAGTAGTGATGGTTATGTGTGATGGAGATGATGATGAAGGTGGTGGTGATGGAGAGTAGGAGGAGGAGATGGAGGCTGGGCTGTCGGCCAGGGAGGAGGAGGAGTCGGCTGTGGTGAAGAGGTGGGGGTGTTGTGTATTGTTTGGGAGGAGAGAGGAAGGGTGTTTTGTATGTGTGTGTGTGTGTGTGTGTAATGTAAAAGAGAGTGTGAGAGTAGAGAGGGGGAATAGGAGGTCGGCTACTAGGAGGGGGAGGTGTTCCTGCTGTAACGAGAGGGTGAGGGGATGGGGAGTGTAGGAAATAATAGAAGAGAGAGAGAGAGAGTTAGATATATATATATATATATATATATATATATATATATATATATATATATATATATATATATATATATATATATATAATATATATGTATATATATATAGATATTTGTAGAAAGATATTTAAAAAAATAGAAAAAAGTGGAAATTTATGTGGGGTATTTGGGTAGTCACGAGAGGACAACATGGAGCTTGGGTTCGGGTTCGGTCGAGCCGGGTCGGATCAAAATCGGACCGGGTGCAATAATTGAATTAAAATAGGGATTTATAATCATGGGTAAATAAATAATATACGGGGACTCCAATAAATGGGACACAAGTTTTATGTGGGTACTAGACTTCATGTGGGCCACGTTCATACTTCGGGTTGACAGGTTGGATCGATGTCGGGTCCCGAAATTAAATTGGAATTTAAATCAGGTTTTACGGTAGACAATAAATCGGCCTAATTTGACCAGAAAATTGTGCGAAGAAAACGAAGCACAAAATGGAGTGTCTGAGTGGGACACGAAGGTCATGGGCGAAGAGCGTCTCGAGTAGATCACTCATGAGAAGTTGGTTCCGAGAAAACGACTGGTCTGGTGCTCCTAAATTAAAAGTCACGGTGACGTGTAAACGACGATCAAAAATAAAAGTGGGAATAATTATTGAATGATTAATCGGTCTAAGTTGACCCGAACTTGCGCGATACAAAAATAGCACAAGGGAACGAGTTCAAGTGGGACACGATATATCAACAGGAAGATAATCTTGCCTACTTCAAAACCCATGAAGAGAGTTTACAGAGATTGGCATCCCTGACGCTCCAGAAGTCAAAGTTACGGAAAGGCACATAAATGATCATAACAATTAAATAAATAAAATATTTATCGATAATAATTCATTCAGAAAAATAAAAATAAACCCTAAAATTCAGGGGGCTTACAGCGGTCCCTTGGTCCAGCTGGATCGGTCGAGAGGTGTCACCCCCAGTTTTCAGAAACAGGGGTATTTTTGTCATTTTTCATTTTAGAATATTTTTTAAATTTATTTTATTATTTATGATATTATTATGGGGTTATTTGAGTCGGGTTCGAATTTTAACTCAATCCAACTTGTATCAGGGACCCGAGGTAGTTTTGACCCTAGTGGGGCCCACTCGTTAGTTAGACGTGGCCCACATGATATTTATTTTAGTTAGTGGTTAGTCTAATTAATCATGGATAGGGTTTGGTTAGATTAGAGTTTTAGAATGACTAAAATAGCCTCAACCATTAACCCTTTTTTTCTAATTTTAATTAAATAGGCTAGTGGGGGCATTTTAGACATTGCAAAAAAGGTCCAAAACAACCCATACATGGCCAGCCCTAGCATGAGAGGGAGGAGAGAGACTCTTATTATTTTCCACTTCATTTTTCTCTCTCTAGTTCTTTCCCAAATTTCTAGAGAGAGTTTCCATTGATTTCTCCACCAAATCTCTTCATTCTTCCACCCAACCTTCTTCTTTTCTTCTCTAATCAAGCCGAGGAGGAAGCTAGCCAAGTTTGGGAGGAGTCGGAGCTCGTTCGTGTCCATTCGGGATTCCTACGAGTCGGTGTCGCATCGGGAAGGCTTTTCTTCGATTCGATCTACCGGGAGGTATAAATCTCTTCTCCTTCTCATTGTTCTCATACATTTAGGTTGATTTTGACCCATAGGAATGACCCCCATGGTTGTGTCTCCATTTGTGTCCATTTCGTGTCCATTTGGAGACTTATAGGTGTGTCCTATGTGTAGGCTCGTGTCCTAGTGGGAAAATCCCTATTTGGACACATGTAGATTATATATATATTGTTTAAATGTTGTTTTAATATTAAATCTCAGATTTCTAATAGTTTAGAGGTGAGTTTTCTAAGTATCATATTGTACCATATTTATTTACCTATATATTGTATATATATGCGGGTTATATATATATATATATATATATATATATATATATATATATATATATATATATATATTTTTTATATATATATATATATATATATATATATATATATAAGATTATATTCAGAGACATACCTCTGGGACAACACTGTTCTCGCACAGGGTTTGTTGCGCAATGAAGAGAGATTACCTACATCAAGTTGCAGGATAATACAAGTTATCTCGAATTTTTGCCGGTAGTATTGCCTACATGACACAGTAATTCATTGTTGATCAAATCATATATGTAATGCTGCTTCTTTTTTTGTCTCTAAAGAAAGCCTTTGGAGTAATCTTGATCTTTCATCATGTTTAAATTTTGTAGACAGGTATTTATGTTCTTTAAAGCGAGTTATATAAAGGTGTTTCCTATCAAAAAAAAAAAAAAAAATATATATATATATATATATATATATATATATATATATATATATATATATATATATATATATATATATATATATATATATATATTGGCTTACATATATATGTATATATATTATGGTGTGTAATGTGTGTATTTCTCTATGTTGTGGGTATGGTGTGGGTTCGGCCAAGAAGAAGATTGGATGAGTGTTTGTTGTCTTGGTGTGTGTGTATGTGTGCGGTATGGAGAGTGTTTGAGAGTTGGTTTGAATAGAGGGATTGAGTGTGGAGTTAGAGAGGGGAACGAGAGTGGAGTAGTGAGTGTTAGGGGGGAGGGGAGAACAACTGCTAACAGCAGTAGGTTCAGCAGCAATGGCAGGACTTGCTGTCCCCTTTTAGCTCCCTAAAACATGTCTTAAACCCCCCCCCCCCCCCCCAACAATCAACCACATAGCAGTCCCCTTAACAGTCCTCAACCCACCACCATTTCTAGCCTTCAAAAACCTGTCAAAACAGTCCATTCAACCATAGATGGCTGTCCCCTTTGCTCCCATTAACAACCCCTACAAACCACCACCATAACCCCCATTGTTGGCTGTCATTTCCCGTCCAAAACCAGCCCATACAGCTCCTAACCACAGCCCTTTGGCTGTCCATATTTAGCCCCTTCAAACACCCCTAAACCCACTCCATTGCTACCACAATTAGCCCCCATAGCTTTCCCCTTTTTGATGTCCAATAACCTGTCACGGCTGCCCCATATTCAATCAAATAACAGTCCAATACAGTCCAGATATCAGCCCCAAATAAGCCCACACATTGCTGTCCCCAACTGTCCATATATCAGTCTATTTTAGCACTCTAATGGCTGTCCCTAACCACCCTAAATTTCAGTCCTCAAACCACTACAAATCAGCCCATGTATACACCCATAACTACCCCACAAATCAGTCCACTAACACCACCCATATCAGTCCCTTCAATGCCATTTGTGTGTGTGTGTGTTTATGAGTTTGTGTGTGTGTGTGTGAGAGCCTAGTGTGTGTAGCTAGTAGCCTATAGGTATTAGCCAATGTGTAAACCTATATGAAAGCCTATATGAGTGTGGTATCATGAGTGTTGTGTGTGAGTGAGTTATGTGGGTGAGTGCTAGAATGATGTGAGAGTGGTATGTGATATTGGTAGGATAATGGGTAGGATAAACCAACACATGTTCTAAAATAGGCTAGATACCTAGGATACCTATATTTCTTGGTAGGTAAACCTTAGATAGGATAGTATCTAGCTACCCTAAGGAGCCTAGGCTAGTATCTTGGGTATTAGCAGGGTTTTCTTTGTATTGGGCAAGGTATCGGGATTACCTTGGTAAGAGTAATATAGGTTTTACCTAAAACTAAGGTATTTGAGTTTAGAGTCTAAGATATGGTTAGAACTTGGTTCCCTTGGTTGGTAATGATCAAATATAGTGC
The DNA here is from genome assembly GCA_029216955.1 of Iris pallida. Taxonomy (NCBI): domain Eukaryota; kingdom Viridiplantae; phylum Streptophyta; class Magnoliopsida; order Asparagales; family Iridaceae; genus Iris; species Iris pallida. The sequence continues at coordinate 2,387,041 of JANAVB010027598.1, read as the reverse complement.
TCCTAGACTAGTTTGGACTTCGGTTGACCATTTTGACCAAAAGTCAACAAAAGTCAACCGAGAGACAAACTTAGCCTTTAAGCGACTAGATTTGACCAAAACCAAACCAGAGTTGACCAGTTGACTGAAAGTCAACAGTTGGTCAACATTAGACTAGTTTGACCTAGTGTTGACCTAGAGTTGACCTAGAGTTGACCTAGAGTTTACTAGAGTTGACCAGGGTTGACCAGTTGACCAAAAGTCAACTGTAAGTCAACCTTTGACCCCGTTTGACCTAGTTTGACTTGGATTGACTTCCAGTAACCTGGTATGACCTAGTATGAACCAGTATGACCTAGTATGAGTTAGTTTGACCTAGATTGACCTAGTTTTGACTTAGACTTGCATATCATGACTAGATTAGCTTTCCTTTCATTATTAAGCCCTGTTTGACTTATAGTATCTTATTTTAGGTCTGTGATTACTCTGAGCGTCTGTTCACCTTATCAGCTCAGGACCACAGGCGATTACATTTACTGATAGTTTTTATTGTCTTGATATCTGCTATATCCGATTCAGTTGTAGTGTCTTACTCGATTTCTAGTCACGATGGTTCACGGACTGGTATATGTTGGATCATGACATGGGATGTTGTTCCTAGATTTACATGGTATATTGGTACATGTTCTTTCTTATTTCCATGTATTGGTATAGACACCGATTCCAAAGGGGACTTGCTACCCTCTTATGAAATCCCGTGTCATAACGTGTCATGTCCCGATCCATTATACTATTCGGGGATGGGGGAGTTATTAGTGGTTGTGTGATCAAAATTTCCACATTGTTCTATTGTACATATGGTTCATAGCTATACCCTCGCCTCACGACGGGTAAAGCCATACCCTATATGGTTCATAGCTTTCCATGGTGACCGGCCTTACCGCTCTATTGTATATATTGTTCATAGCCGGTCGGATGGAAATCCTGAGTATATTTTCCTAAGCCGATCACATAACACACTAATAATTCAAGGCACATTTTATATTTATTATCGTTGGAGACTAAGTTCTATTCGGGAGAAAGGTTACAGCCCCGGTCCTTGTTTGGCTTGGAGGTTGTAACTCGGCTTCCGAATAGTTCCCAAGTCGTCCTATATATATATATTGTCGTCCTATTCAGTACTCGCATCTCGATATATATTTTCTGTTGATTTTGTCTTGTATTTCATTACACTATCTCTTATAGAATTTGTCAATTCATATGGAACTGCTATTGGTGTTTGTACTTGCTCATTTTCCTGACAGGATACCGTTGACATATTACAGATGATTCTGAGGCAGATTGCCCGACCTATTATAGGGTCGAGTCTGATGGAGTAGACCCGGACTGTGGCTTGTTAGTAGAGCCACTAGACTTTGTTCACCCTGAGTAGTATAGTTTAGTTAGGTTTGCCTGGCCTGCGAGCCAGCTAGTACTTTTCAGACTGTAGTGGTTATATATATTCTGTGACTCTGTGATGTTATGTATAGCTCTGGACTCGTGTGGATCTTGGACTTATTTCCTGCTTTCATCTATCATATTTTCCTTTCTATGCTATCTACCTTAGTTTTACATTTGTGATTGAGACTGTATTGCTATGTCACCTCCATTCGGAGTGTATATACTGTACATGTACCTTTATCTGTTTAGTTGTAGTTTTTATAGATGACCTAGACAGCGTTCTACCGCCGATGCTGCGGCGTAGGCTGGACGTAACCACGTACTCGTGCCCCTAATCAGGGTGCGGGTCGTGACATATTTTTGTGGTGGCCCATGCAGGTCAGAGTCACAATTAGTGCGATCTCGTAATGGTGCTCGACTTAGAGTGCTAATTACGAGCCTGCGACTAGGACGTAGGATCTAAGGTATGATAGGAGTTACTCAATCACATTTTAGGAAAAACTCTGATCTTTTGATTACCATGACAATTCTTCTTGCATTTGAATTCAATTGTCCTCCTTTGATAATATCTTATCATGTGCCATATTGATCACTTGGGTTCAATTCGTCTTCAGGATGACGGTGACTCGTTCTCAGGCAGGGCCTAGTATAGTTCCAGAGAGGCCAGATCCGAGAGGTCTTCCATCTCCGGCTATGGGAGTAGCAGTCGAGAGAGCAGTAGCCTCAGTTCCTGTCCTTCAGACAGGAGTAGCAGCGGCAGTTCCCGGAGGTCTTCCACCTTCAGCTGAGGGAGCTGCAGTTGAGGGAGCTGCCACCTCAGTCCCTGCCCTTCAGGCGGGAGCAGCAGCGAAGGTTTCAGGAGGTCTTCCACCTCCAGCAGCGAGACCGTCCATAGTCATCCCTGATATTCTTTCACAGCCGCCTCCGCTACCGACAAATACTCAAGGAATGATGGCCCTTCTGCAGATGTTGCAGACACAGAGAGCACAGGCCGAGGCACAGCACCGCCAGGCAGAGGTGATGCGACGGAGCATGGAGAACTCCCATCAACTGGCGATGGTAGCAATTGAGAGGGTTGTACCGGGTACAGTTTAGGATACCCCAGTTCAGCACCAGGGATGGGGCCAGAGGCAGGCTACTCAGTGCACTTTCTGCGAGAAGCAGGGACACACTCGAGATGCCTGTAGGAAGAGGTTGGGCGTATGCCTATACTGTGGGGCGCCCGACCACCTGCTGAGGGATTGCCACGCTAGTAGAATCCGAAGAGACCATGACATAGTACATCAGGCACCAGCACGTGACGACCAGCAGCAGGGTCAGGGCAAGAGACAGGTCATCCAGTGTACCTTCTGCAAGAAGATGGGGCACACCCGGGATGTTTGTAGGATGAAGCTGGGTGTTTGTTTATTCTGTGGATCTCCAGACCACCAGATGAAGAACTTTGCTGCCCGTGCAGCCAGACAGGCAGGCCAGGATAGAGTGCGGCGGGCTAGAGGAGGCCAGCAGGGGCGAGCTTTCGCTATGACAGTTGAGCCCACTCAGGTAGTAGCAGAGCAGAGTGCAGGTTCCAATCTTTCAATCTTATTTTCGCAATTGCTTCCTTATAAATTGTTTGAAATTCGATTCCATCTGTTCCTTGATTATTTGATAAAAAGTTTGTCCTTGTGATGTGATATTCTTCTGAGATAAGTCGTATGGGCTAGGTCGTCTCGATTATGAGATTTTAGAATCCTCTAGGGTCATGCTAGCAGGCATAGTGAGGACATATAGTCGGATTATGGTCGTATTTCTCGGGTGTGAGAATTTAAGATTTTTGCTGCCAAGCTAGCGGCAATACGAAAATTTTAAATACCATAATTCTAGAGGTATGAACCGTAGTTGAGGACTCTGTAACGCCCGTCCCAAAATACGTAGGACTAGGAACGTAGACATGCCAACTGTATACATACGAAGTACTTGGCCTTGTATATATACATAAGCTATAATATGCAGTAGAAACCATAACAACTAATCTCATCCACAAATAAATGAAAATAAAGAATTCATATAATCATCTATGGAAATGTATTTGTACAATATGTTGGGCGGAGACAAATCCACTACCAACAAGATACATGGAAAATGAAATAAGTTTGGCGAGCGAAGCGAAGACGATCCAATTGCAATCATCCTCGAAGATATAGCGATGATCACGGCTAGAGCTAGAACACCTGCGTAAGACAAGAGCACACACCTGGCGAGATAACCAGGTCCTCAGAGGGACGTAACAAGACACATAATATCATGCCAATAACTGAATAATAAAATCTCAACATAAAAGTATATATATGACTAAACAAATAAAGTTCCTTAACCATTCTATGTGAAAATGTACTTTGAAGACAACGTTCCACACAAGGGCTCTCGAGACTAGAAACACGGCATATTAGCGTTTCAACCAAGGTACTAGTGGCGTCTAGAGAAAAGTAAATGCACGGCCCATTAGCACTCGAGTGAGTGCTAAGGGACATCTAGAGAAAAATAAATGCACGGCCACTAGCTCTTGGGTGAGTCACTAACGGCAGCTAGAGGAAAGTAAATGCACGGCACATTTGTGTTTCAACCGAGGCACTAGTGGCATCTAGAGAAAAGTAAATAAGTGCACGGCACACTAGCTCTCGGCTGAGTCACAAATGGCAGCTAGAGAAAAGTAAATGTGTGAAAGCCCCTGCGCCTAATAACTGTCTTCACCCTCCCCATGCACTACTCGTGCTGAATCCACACCACGATATTTCTAATAACCGCTAAGTCTTCTAGACAACTATATTAGCAGTTATATCCTAATGCTCGTCCTGTACACACCGATGTACGGTCGATACGCATGTCCAAATCTATATGAGACACGTGACATCATGGCACACATGTGTCGAGTCAATAAATGCGGCACAAACAAAGGTGGTCCCTTAACTCTATGCTAAGTGCATAAAGAAAACTAAAGTATAATAATTTGCAACTACATATGGTTTTGAAAGAACAAGAAATAAAACATGCATAATATTGAGCAAGAAATTAAACAGTAAAGACAAGGTGTCTTGCCTGATGTCCGAGTGAGGTAAGATGATATCCTGGCGACGAATCAACAACAGCGCACAAAGAGGAAGGTGCAGGAACAACTTCAGATGCTGAAAATAGTCTATTATCTAATTATAATTAATACTGCACCTATTACATTTATTTAGTAAATTTTGAAGTTAGGATATGGTATAGGTTTTCGTATTAGCTTTCTGAAAAACTAAACGGATCACATTTTTGTTTCCGGAATCTCCCAAAATTGCAAAAATACTGAAACACGTTTATTTTTGGGACACTAGATACTCAAACATTTTTGTAGAAATCTACAAACGAATTTTGTCTATTAAAATATGTTTTTGGAAACCTTACCTCGATATGCTTCTTTTAAAAAAAACTGGAGGCGAAACGGAGTTCGGAGCTAGGAGATATCGTCGTTCCAAGTTGCTCTTGCTGCTAAAAAGCGGGACTGAATTCTAATGACGAATTTTAGAGTTTCTATTGGACTAAAAATAATTTCGAATTATGGCTGATGGAAGGGGGATGTATTAGGTTTATATAGGTATTTATTTCAGATTTATCTCCTAATTTAGATAGGATTTGATTTAAATAAAAAAATGATCTAATTAATGCTAGATATGATTCCAATAGGATAAGAATTTTTAATGGATAAATCTTTCCATAAATTTAAATCAAATAAATTATTTAAAAAATAAATTAATTTGATTGCAATCCTTTAAATGATCACCATAATAACTTTAAGTATTATTCTATATTATCAAATTATTCAAATCATATGAATCCAAATCCAAATCAAACTCAACATAATAACTTTATAATAATATCTAATATTTATCAAATAATTTAAATCAAATAATAAATAAATTATTTAATCAAATAATATTTTAAATCTAGATTAGACAAATCGTAATGCTCCAATTAGTCATCGTAAGTATTTTAAACAATATTTAAATTATCAACATAATTTAAAGTATAGTTGATAACCATCAAGATAATTTAAATAAATTCAAATATAATCAAATAACTGATTAAAATATCAAAATAATACTCGATGTCATTAAATATTATAAAACTTACTTTTATAAATCCAAATCGTTATTTAAAAATAAATGGACAAAAAAAACCTTTTATCGCTCTTTTTTTTTTTAAAACCAATTTTTAGAAGACCAAAAATAATAAAAACATATTTTATATTTCAAATAAAAAATTCGAGAACATTTTTTTAGAAACATTATTTCAAACCTTTAATTTAAAACTCGTTTTTGGTAACAAAAGTAATCACAAAATATCTTTTACAAAATTTCTACGAAAATTACTTTTAAACACGAAATTAAAATATATAGATATAATTTAAAAATTAATAATTTCGGGAAGATGAGTTACAAATTTACCCACCTTTGAAAATTTTCGTACTCGAAATTTAAGGACTACTAGGATAGACGGACTTGGTTGATCGGTAAAAGGATAGTAAGAATTTGTGATAAGAGAAAATAGATGGAAGGGAAAAGAGAATTTTTTTAATGAGAACATTAATCAATTTGGATGAAAAATAGAAGAAGTGAATGGATATGGCTTGATGTGCACGGACACGATGCACAAACACATTTATAGATGGAAAAAATTAATGAAATAAAGAATAATGAGCCTCTCCTTATATAGGAGGTGGAAGTTACTATTTAGATAAGGATTATGATAGTTGCAAATCCCTTTAGATAATTCCTCTATTTATTTTAAATCAAATTCAATAAATTTCAATCCAAATCTAAATCAATTTAAATCTAATTAAATTTCATCCTTTAGTTTAAAATCAATCAAATTTAAATCCATAAAATCAAATCAAGATTTAAATCACCACAATAATTTCAAAATATATTTTCCAAAAATACTACTAATAATAATAATTTCAAAATTATATTATTATTTAAAAATAAACTAATAAATAATTACGAAATATATATGTATGTCCAAATAATATTTACATAAATATACTTTTCTAATATACCATTTTATAGGGAAATTATTTATTATTATATCTGTATAAATGAAAGGCTTTTTATAATTAAAATCATAAACTTGAAAATTTAGGCACGATAGCTAAAAATAATTATTATCTATATTATTTCGAAACTATAAAAATAGAAAAAAAAATTTCAAAAATATGTACGCTCGCACATAGTCGTACTAGTCGAGCAATTACGAAAAACAAAATTTTGCGCGCGACGTACAATGCAACTACGCGATGTACAATATACAAAAATAAAAAATCAATATCAAATTTATTTAAAAAATAGTAAAAATTTAGGGGTTTTACATCCTACCCAACTTAAAAGAATTTCGTCCTAGAAATTAAGAATTGGTAGGAGGGTGAAAAGACACAAGGGGGTATCGGTGGGAAACAATTAATTATAAGGCTCAACAAAATCATGTCGTAAGAAGTTCCGATCTAGATCTTAGAAAAATAATGCGGGTATGGTCGTGGGTAGTGAATGAGGGTCATGAGTTTTAAGCAACAATTAAAAAATTAAGGGTTAAAGTTAGTCATGATAACATGCAAGGAGTAATATGGTATCAAGAGGATAAATGGAAGACCTAAAAAGATATGTTTTGAGAGTAGGTTGAGGGCACGATCTAAGAGAACGAATTTAATTTTACTCCTAAATTAAGCGATTAGAAGGTCATGATAGTAAATATAGGGCCGAGAAAAAGGACGAGTAGTTTAGGATGATGATATAGCAACATCGAGTGAGAACGATTATAGTCGATAGGATGGCTAGAGGAAGTTCTAGTGTAACGCCTTCGTCCTTCTAAAATAGGTGAAGGCGAAAGCAATATAGAGTTCGAAGGAGGCGTTATCGAATACGAATACGTGGTTCAAAGGCGACCGAATAATTCAAAAGGAGTTGCCAAGGCAGTCACGGATGGGACTCTAGAGGGCAAGTTTAGCTATGTCCCCATCCACGTAGAACGATAGATGTAAGCGAACCAAAGTGCACTAGGTTGATCAGACCATCATGCACCGGTTCTGAGTAGACAATACGTTAGCGGAGGCCTCCAATAACATATGTCATGAACAAGCTTAATAAAGAATTTACCTTGCAAAAACTAGGCTACATTAGCATCATTTGTCTAGATAGTAAAAATATAGGGACGAGAGTTTAAAATTGAGAGGGAGTATAGTCGAACTTCTAAAGGATCTAAGTCATGTCCTGTGATGGTCTTTATACAGTCATCCTATAGTCTTCTTGTCCAAGTCCTTGGTTGACTAGATGGGTTAGGGTCCTCTAAATTCTAGAATCTAAGTGAACTTACTAATATAGGTCACAAGGACAAAGGGATTACTAGGTCATAAAGCATTCTACCCAACTTAAAAGAATTAAACTAATAGTATTTGGGATATCTAACTAGTAGGGTCAATCTCTAGCAAACACGAAGGGAAGATAAGAATAATGATAGGAGGAATCAAGCAAGATGCAATTGATGAGTCGAACGGTAATTCAAATATGGGATCGAGGAAAGAGGTCAAGTATGTGGATGAGATCCTAGACTTCTAATCCTATACACAGGCTTGTTTGGTATGGTAAAGTAACCAAACAATTTATCTAGACCTGCATGGGCCACCACAAAAATATATAATGCCCCAGTCCCAAAATACATAGGACTAGGAACGTAGACATGCCACCTGTATACATACGAAGTACTTGGCCTTGTATATATACATAAGCTGTAATATGCAGTAGAAACCGTAACAACTAATCTCATCCACAAATAAAAGAAAATAAACAATTCATATAATCATCTATGGAAATGTATTTGTACAATATATTGGGCGGAGACAAATCCACTACCAACAAGATACATGGAAAATAAAATAAGTTTGGCGAGCGAAGCGAAGACGATCCAATTGCAATCATCCTCAAAGATATAGCGATGATCACGGCTAGAGCTAGAACACCTGCGTAAGACAAGAGCACACACCTGGCGAGATAACCAGGTCCTCAGAGGGACGTAACAAGTCACATAATATCATGCCAATAACTGAATAATAGAAGCTCAACATAAAAGTATATATATGACTAAACAAATAAAGGTCCTTAACCATTCTATGTAAAAATGCACTTTGAAGACAACGTTCCACACAAGGGATCTCGAGACTAGAAATACGGCGTGTTAGCGTTTCAACCAAGGCACTAGTGGCGTCTAGAGAAAATTAAATGCACGGCCCATTAGCACTCGAGTGAGAGCTAAGGGACATCTAGAGAAAAATAAATGCACGGCCACTAGCTCTTGGGTGAGTCACTAACGGCAGCTAGAGGAAAGTAAATACACGGTACATTTGTGTTTCAACCGAGGCACTAGTGACATCTAGAGAAAAGTAAATAAGTGCACGGCACACTAGCTCTCGGCTGAGTCACAAATGGCATCTAGAGAAAAGTAAATGTGTGAAAGCCCCTGCGCCTAATAACTGTCTTCACCCTCCCCATGCACTAGTTGTGCTGAATCCACACCACGATATTTCTAATAACCGCTAAGTCTTCTAGACAACTATATTAGCAGTTATATCCTAACGCTCGTCCTGTACACACCGATGTACGGTCGATATGCAAGTCCGAATCTATATGAGACACGTGACATCGTGGAACACATGTGTCGAATCAATGAATGCGGCACAAACAAAGGTGGTCCCTTAACTCTAGGCCAAGTGCATAAAAAAACTAAAATATAATAATATGCAACTACATATGGTTTTGAAAGAACAAAAAATAAAATATGCATAATATTGAGCAAGAAATTAAACAGTAAAGGCACGGTGTCTTGCCTGATATCCGAGTGAGGTAAGATGATGTCCTGGCGACGAATCAACAACAGCGCACAAAGAGGAAGGTGCAGGAACAACTTCAGATGCTAAAAAGAGCCTATTATCTAATTATAATTAATAATACACCTATTACATTTATTTAATAAATTCTGAAGTTAGGATATGGTATAGTTTTTCGTATTAGCTTTCCGAAAAACTAAACGGATCGCATTTTTGTTTCCGGAATCTCCCGAAATCGCAAAAATACTGGAAATACGTTTATTTTTGGGACACTAGATACTCAAACAGTTTTGTAGAAATCTATAAAACGAATTTTGTCTATTAAAATATGTTTTTGGAAACTTTACCTCGATACGCTTCTTTTAAAAAAACTGAAGGCAAAACGGAGTTCGGAGCTAGGAGATATCGTCGTTCCAAGTTGCTCTTGCTGCTAAAAAGCGGGGCTGAATTCTAATGACGAATTTTAGAGTTTCTATTGGACTAAAAATAATTTTGAATTATGGCTGATAGAAGGGGGATGTATTGGGTTTATATAGGTATTTATTTCAGATTTATCTCCTAATTTAGATAGGATTTGATTTAAATAAAAAATGATCTAATTAATGCTAGATATGATTCCAATAGGATAAGAATTTCTAATGGATAAATCTTCCTATAAATTTAAATCAAATAAATTATTTAAAAAACAAATCAATTTGATTGCAATCCATTAAATGATCACCATAATAACTTTAAGTATTTTTCTATATTATCAAATAATTCAAATCATATAAATCCAAATCCAAATCAAACTCAACATAATAACTTTAAAATAATATCTAATATTTATCAAAATAATTTAAATCAAATAATAAATAAATCATTTAATCAAATAATATTTCAAATCTAGATTAGACAAATCGTAATGCTCCAATTAGTCATCGTAAGTATTTTAAACAATATTTAAATTATCAACATAATTTAAAGTATAGTTGATAACCATCAAGATAATTTAAATAAATTCAAATATAATCAAATAACTGATTAACATATCAAAATAATACTCGATGTCATTAAATATTATAAAACTTACTTTTATAAATCCAAATCGTTATTTAAAAATAAATGGACAAAAAAAAACCTTTTATCGCTCATTTTTTTTAAAACCAATTTTTAGAAGACCAAAAATAATAAAAACATATTTTATATTTCAAATAAAAAATTCGAGAATATTTTTTTTAGAAACATTATTTCAAACCATTAATTTAAAACTAGTTTTTGGTAACAAAAGTAATCACAAAATATCTTTTACAAAATTTCTACGAAAATTACTTTTAAACACGAAATTAAAATATATAGATATAATTTAAAAAATAATAATTTCGAGAAGATGAGTTACAAATCTACCCACCTTTGAAAATTTTCGTACTCGAAATTTAAGGACTACTAGGATAGACGGACTTGGTTGATCGGTAAAAGGATAGTAAGAATTTTTGATAAGAGAAAATAGATGGAAGGAAAAAGAGAATTTCTTTAATGAGAACATTAATCAATTTGGATGAAAAATAGAAGAAGTGAATGGATATGGCTTGATGTGCACAGACACGATGCACAAACACATTTATAGGTAGAGAAAATTAATGGAATAGAGAATAATGAGCCTCTCCTTATATAGGAGGTGGAAGCTACTATTTAGATAAGGATTATGATAGTTGCAAATCCCTTTAGATAATTCTTCTATTTATTTTAAATCAAATTCAATAAATTTCAATCCAAATCTAAATCAATTTAAATCTAATTAAATTTCATCCTTTAGTTTAAAATCAATCAAATTTCAAATATATATTAATTTAACTATTTAAATAAATCCATAAAATCAAATCAAGATTTAAATCGCCACAATAATTTCAAAATATATTTTCCAAAAATACTACTAATAATAATAATTTCGAAAATTATATTATTATTTAAAAATAAACTAATAAATAATTACGAAATATATATGTATGTCCAAATAATATTTACATAAATTTACTTTTCTAATATACCATTTTATAGGAAAATTATTTATTATTATATCTGTATAAATGAAAGGCTTTTCATAATTAAAATCATAAACTTGAAAATTTAGGCACGATAGCAAAAAATAATTATTATCTATATTATTTCGAAACTATAAAAATAGAAAAAAATATTTTTCAAAAATATGTATGCTCGCACATAGTCGTACTAGTCGAGCAATTACGAAAAACAAAATTTTGCACACGACGTACAATGCAACTACATGATGTACAATATACAAAAATAAAAAATCAATATCAAATTTATTTAAAAAATAGTAAAAATGTAGGGGTTTTACAGACTCTGTGATTATCGTAGCCTTGCTCACTGGCATGACAGAGATTCTGAGTATCATAATGGTTGGACAGATGCATACGATTATCGATTTGCATGATTTTTCTGTGTTTACCTTGTTTTAATTTTTGAGGACGACTCTTTTAAGGTGGATAGACTTATAGCACCCAGTTTCTATTTGAGAGTAATTTTTAATTTTATAATTTTAGTCATTTAAATTCAAGCTTTGATTTTTGAGATTTTAAATCATTTTAAATTTTAAGCCATGACTTGTGATTTTGATAATTTACTATTGTTTGGTTTTAATTTCGAGGACGAAATTTTTTAAGGTGGATAGATGTGTCACCCCCAGTTTTCAGAAACAGGAGTATTTTTATCATTTTTCATTTTAGAAAATTTTTTAAATTTATTTTATTATTTATGATATTATTATGGGGTTATTTGAGTCGGGTCCGAATTTTAACTCAATCCGACTTGTATCGGGGACCCGGGGTAGTTTTGACTCTAGTGGGGCCCACCCGTTAGTTAGACATGGCCCACATGATATTTATTTTAGTTAGTGGTTAGTCTAATTATTTATGGATAGGGTTTGGTTAGATTAGAGTTTTAGAATGACTAAAATAGCCTCAACCATTAACCCTTTTTTCTAATTTTAATTAAATAGGCTAGTGGGGGCATTTTAGACATTACAAAATAGGTCCAAAACAGCCCATACATGGCCGGCCCTAGCATGAGAGGGAGGAGAGAGACTCTTGTTATTTTCCACTTCATTTTTCTCTCTCTAGTTCTTTCCCAAATTTCTAGAGAGAGTTTCTATTGATTTCTCCACCAAATCTCTTCATTCTTCCACCCAACCTTCTTTTTTTCTTCTCTAATCAAGCCGAGGAGGAAGCTAGCCAAGTTTGGAAGGAGTCGGAGCTCGTTCGTGTCCATTCGGGATTCCTATGAGTCGGTGTCGCATCGGGAAGGCTTTTCTTCGATTCGATCTACCGGGAGGTATAAATCTCTTCTCCTTCTCATTGTTCTCATACATTTAGGTTGATTTTGACCCATAGGAATGACCCCCATGGTTGTGTCTCCATTTGTGTCCATTTCGTGTCCATTTGGAGACTTATAGGTGTGTCCTATGTGTAGGCTCGTGTCCTAGTGGAAAAATTCCTATTTGGACACATGTAGATTATATATATATTGTTTAAATGTTGTTTTAATATTAAATCTCAGATTTCTAATAGTTTAGAGGTGAGTTTTCTAAGTATCATATTGTACCATATTTATTTACCTATATATTGTATATATATGTGGGTTATATATATGTTATTCTCTCTCTCTCTCTCTCTCTCTCTCTCTCTCTCTCTCTATATATATATATATATATATATATATATATATATATATATATATATATATATATATAGGCTTACATATATATATATATGTATATATATTATGGTGTGTAATATGTGTATTTCTCTATGTTGTGGGTACGGTGTGGGTTCGGCCAAGGAGAAGATTGGATGAGTGTTTGTTGTCTTGGTGTGTGTGTGTATGTGTACGGTATGGAGAGCGTTTGAGAGTTGGTTTGAATAGAAGGATTGAGTATGGAGTTAGAAAGGGGAACGAGAGTGGAGTAGTGAGTGTTAGGGGGGAGGGGAGAACAACTGCTAACAGCAGTAGGTTCAGCAGCAATGGCAGGACTTGCTGTCCCCTTTTAGCTCCCCAAAACCTGTCTTAAACCCCCCCCACAATCAACCACATAGCAGTCCCCTTAACAGTCCTCAACCCACCACCATTTCCAGCCTTCAAAAATCTGTCAAAACAGTACATTTAACCATAGATGGCTGTCCCCTTTGCTCCCATTAACAGCCCTTACAAACCACCACCATAACCCCCTTGTTGGCTGTCATTTCCTGTCCAAAACCAGCCCAATACAGCTCCTAACCACAGCCCTTTGGCTGTCCATATTTAGCCCCTTCAAACACCCCTAAACCCACTCCATTGCTACCACAACTAGCCCCCATAGCTGTCCCCTTTTTGATGTCCAATAACTTGTCATGGCTACCCCATATTCAGTCCAATACAGTCCAGATATCAGCCCCAAACAAGCCCACACATTGCTGTCCCCAACTGTCCATATATCAGTCCATTTTAGCACTCTAATGGCTGTCCCTAACCACCCTAAATTTCAGTCCTCAAACCACTACAAATCAGCCCATGTATACACCCATAACTACCCCACAAATCAGTCCACTAACACCACCCATATCAGTCCCTTCAATGCCATTTGTGTGTGTGTGTTTATGAGTTTGTGTGTGTGTGAGAGAGAGCCTAGTGTGTGTAGCTAGTAGCCTATAGGTATTAGCCAATGTGTAAACCTATAGGAAAGCCTATATGAGTGTGGTATCATGAGTGTTGTGTGTGAGTGAGTTGTGTAGGTGAGTGCCAGAATGATGTGAGAGTGGTATGTGATATTGGTAGGGTAATGGGTAGGGTAAACCAACACATGTTCTAAGATAGGCTAGATACCTAGGATACCTATATTTCTTGGTAGGTAAACCTTAGATAGGATAGTATCTAGCTACCCTAAGGAGCCTAGGCTTAGTATCTTGGGTATTAGCGGGGTTTCCTTTGTATTGGGCAAGGTATCGGGATTACCTTGGTAAGGGTAATATAGGTTTTACCTAGAACTAAGGTATTTGAGTTTAAAGTCTAAGATATGGTTAGAACTTGGTTCCCTTGGTTGGTAATGATCAAATATAGTGCTCCTAGACTAGTTTTGACTTCGGTTGACCATTTTGACCAAAAGTCAACAAAAGTCAACCGAGAGTCAAACTTAGCCTTTAAGCGACTAGATTTGACCAAAACCAAACCAGAGTTGACCAGTTGACTGAAAGTCAACAGTTGGTCAACATTAGACTAGTTTGACCTAGTGTTGACCTAGAGTTGACTAGAGTTGACCAGGGTTGACCAGATGACCAAAAGTCAACTGTAAGTCAACCTTTGACCCCGTTTGACTTGGATTGACTTCCAGTAACCTGGTATGACCTAGTATGAACCAATATGACCTAGTATGAGTCAGTTTGACCTAGATAGACCTAGTTTTGACTTAGACTTGCATATCATGACTAGATTAGCTTTCCTTTCATTATTAAGCCCTGTTTGACTCATAGTATCTTATTTTAGGTCTGTGATTACTCTGAGCGTCTGTTCACCTTATCAGCTCAGGACCACAGGCGAGTACATTCACTGATAGTTTTTATTGTCTTGATATCTGTTATATTCGATTCAGTTGTAGTGTCTTACTCGATTTCTAGTCACGATGGTTCACGGACTGGTATATGTTGGATCATGACATGGGATGTTGTTCCTAGATTTACATGATATATTGGTACATGTTCTGTCTTATTTCCATGTATTGGTATAGACACCGATTCCAAAGGGGACTTGCTACCCTCTTATGAAATCCCATGTCATAACGTGTCATGTCCCGATCCATTATACTATTCGGGGATGGGAGAGTTATTAGTGGTTGTGTGATCAAAATTTCCACATTGTTCTATTGTACATATGGTTCATAACTATACCCTCACCTTACGACGGGTAAAGCCTTATCCTATATGGTTCATAGCTTTCCATGGTGACCGGCCTTACCGCTCTATTGTATATATTGTTCATAGCCGGTCGGATGGAAAGCCTGAGTATATTTTTCTAAGATGATTATATAACACACTAATAATTCAAGGCACCTTTTATATTTATTATCGTTGGAGACTAAGTTCTGTTCGGGAGAAGGGTTACAGCCCCGGTCCTTGTTTGGTTTAGGGGTTGTAACTCGGCTTCTGAATAGTTCCCAAGTCGTCCTATATATATATTGTCGTCCTATTCAGTACTCACATCTCGATATATATTTTCTGTTGATTTTGTCTTGTATTTCATTACACTGTCTCTTATAGAATTTGTCAATTCATATGGAACTGCTATTGGTGTTTATACTTGCTCATTTTCCTGACAGGATACCGTTGACATATTACAGATGATTCTGAGGCAGATTGCCCGACCTATTATGGGGTCGAGTCTGATGGAGTAGATCCGGACTGTGGCTTGTTAGTAGAGCCACTAGACTTTGCTCACCCTGAGTAGTGTAGTTTAGTTAGGTTTGCCTGGCCTGCGAGCCAGCTAGTACTTTTCAGACTGTAGTGGTTATATATATTTCTGTGACTCTGTGATATTATGTATAGCTCTGGACTCGTGTGGATCTTGGACTTATTTCCTGCTTTCATCTATCATATTTTCCTTTCCATACTATCTACCTTAGTTTTACATTTGTGATTGAGACTGTATTGCTATGTCACCTCCATTCAGAGTGTATATACTGTACAGGTACCTTTATCTGTTTAGTTGTAGTTTTTATAGATGACCTAGACAGCGTTCTACCGTTGATGCTGCGGCATAGGCTGGACGTAACTACGTACTCGTGCCCCTAATCAGGGTGCGGGTCATGACACGAGGTGGCAGACCTCTCTGCGGTATCCTCCTGGCCGGGACGATGCGATCGTGTCTCCATAACCATCCTGAAGATAGATCAAACAAGGAAATCAATACTGAGGAGGAAGCGATATCATCCAAGGAGGACAGTTTATTTCAAGAGGAAGTAACTATCAGCAAGAATTTAGATAGCAAGAATTTTAATAAGAGTTCTTCCTAAATGTGATAGAGTACCGCAAACTTATATCCTATATCCTACCACAGGCTGTAGTGATACTCTAGTTCGAGTACCACTACGAAATCGCACTAGTTGCGACTCTCGAGACCTGCATGGGCCACCACTAAAAACGTGTCATGACCCGTACACGGTATAAAGGCACGAGAAGTGGGTACGTCCAGCCTACGCCGCAGTGTCGATGGTAGAACGTTGTCCTAGGTCACAATCATCTAACAATATAAAGGTACATTAACAAGTATACTCTCCAAACGGAGGACAATCACAAGGTACAACTCAATCACAAAGCTAAGATGGAAAAGTACGATAAGATAGACATAAAATCTCAAAAGAGAAATACAATAAAAGTGAAATAAGTCCAAGTGTCTAAACGACACAAACAACAACAAGTCTCAACAACACAAATAAATACAACTACAAAATCCACAACTCAAGGACATAAAAATAAGATAGAAGTCTAGCTATCTAAACTAGACAAGGGTAGGATCCTCAGCAGCTGCCTGAACCTCCTGGGGATCCAGGTTGCAAGTGTCATCTAGGCATGCTCCGTAGTAGGTAGTGTAGAAGTCCTCCTCATCCTCTGTAATATTTTTAACAGGTCCAGTTAGGACAGAAACGAGCACAACACATCTCACGCAGTTTATATCATACAGGAAATATAAAACAGGCAATACAGTAATATACATGAAACGCTGAAGAAATATATATGCAGTGTAAAAGAGAGATTTGATAAACTGGAAATATATAACTATAGAAGTAAGAACTGTAAGTGACTAAGTGATTTAGAACACAAGATGGTTTGTAATCGGCTTGGGTTGCACATGAATAATCTGAACCTCACATGAATCCCACAGTATCGATGAGAGCTGTGGTGCACATGAGAATCATAAATAATCACATGAATAAGTAACAGAGTGCACATGAGGGGATAAATCACATAACCATTTATACTCACCCCTACCCCCAATCAATACACAAGGATCTGATAAAGTTACGTTACGTACATGAGGTTTGGTTATACATGAAGCACATGGGAAAAACGGCCGAACATAAGAACTTATGAAAGTACATAAGCATACATGAGTGTACATGAGTGCACATGAGAATACACGAATAACGCGAGAGCAAGGAATACGTGATGTACATGAAACACGTGACATAAAGTACTCGATGTGCCCGCAAAGGGGATAACATCTCGTGAAAAGATCCAAATAGTACCAATCCGTAAAAACAACGTAACAGCTCCAAATAGTACCAATCCGTGATAACAACGTAACAGCATCAAGTAATATAGTCTAGAGCAAGAATATAAGTCCTAGCAAGTTTGAAACGATCAAAGAATGTACTCGCCTGATATCCTAAATGTCCGATGAGAATAGATGTCCAAATCAGAGTAACTAAGTCCTATTTAGAGCAACACATGTCACAATGTATCCACAGTGGTAAAAATGAAGTTTATAATACATTCTATATGATTCTAGGTCATTCTAGGCTAAAGTCAACTCTTGGTCAACATGAAGTCAAACTATGGTCAACTATAGTCAACTGTGGTCAAACTATCTAGGATTTGGTCAACAATGGTCAAACTAGTCTAGGTTAGTCAATCTTAGTCTTAACCATGTCTAGGTATCACTCATGAACATATATATCTAACTAAACCATACAACAAGACATAAAGCCTATAGCCTACAACACACTATCAAAGACTAACTAACAAACATTACTTATATATATAATACATTTACATTTAGCACACAAACATATACAAGTATCTATTATAGGAAGGTATATATACAACATATATTTCTAGAATCACACTCACACCCTCTTTTCTATCTATATATATATATATAAAATATATATATATAATATATATATATATATATATATATATATATATATATATATATATATATATATATATATTATATATTTATATATTTATATATTTATATATTTCTCTTTTCTATCTATCTATCTATCTATATATATATATATATATATATATATATATATATATATATATATATATATATATATATATATATATATATATATATATATATATATATATATATATATATATATAAAAAAATATATATATATATATATATATATATATATATATATATATATATATTTCTCTTTTCTATCTATCTATCTATCTATCTATATATATATATATATATATATATATATATATATATATATATATATATATATATATATATATATATATATATATAAAATATATATATATATATAAAATATATATATATAAAATATATATATATATATATATATATATTTTTTTTATATATATATATATATATATATATATATATATATATATATATATATAGAAAAGAGGGTGTGAGTGTGATTCTAGAGTGTCAATGTGTTAAGGGATTGTGTGTGTGTGTGTGTGTGTGTGTGTGTGTGTGTGTGTGTGTGTGGTCTCAGGTTTCAACCATTCAGAGTTCACATCAACATGCAAGTAAAACCCAACAAATCCATATATATATATATATATATATATATATATATATATATATATATATATATATATATATATATATAGAGAGAGAGAGAGAGAGAGAGAGAGAGAAATGGGGGTTAACTATTATAGGTGTGTGTGTGTGTTCACAGATAGAGTGTGGGTATGTATATACAAGTTCAGTTAAGGGTGAGGGTTAGGGATATAAATCTCAGGTTATAACCCAAATCCCATATCAAATTCTCAGGCTAATAGGTAAATCAAGTTCACTGATTAGGTTCAACTCTGTTATCATTCGAAAAGTAAACTCATGAAAGCAATTCAATATCCAAGTTCATTTTAACATTCAGTCTCATCTAAGTTTTGTATTCCCAAATCCATCTCAGGCTATTAAATCACATTCAATCTCAGTTTAGATATCAAACAAAACTCAGATTTCAATTATCAAATCCAACCACATTTGCATAACATATGTCAAGTTAAGTTCAGTTTTAACATTTAACCCAATATCCCAATTTTCTTTTAAAGTATCAGTAATGTACATTTACCTATGAAATTGAACCTAAAATCGAAAGAAACCCAATTCTCTTCACAGCTTGAGAACAAGCCCAAACCAATTAATCTTGGCAATTACTGAAACTTAGAAATTTAAATAGGATAGTATTTCAAACAACCAATTCACAAGAAAACCCGAGTTCACAGTTTTACAATAAAACCCCAAATTCGAATAAAAAACCCAAATCAATTCAAAAACCCAAAATAGTAGTGTATCAGTCTACTGTTATCATATATACAAGAACATTCAAATATGGTAACCAATAGGTTTTAGAGAATCAAAAACCCAACTGGAATTAATCATGGAAACTCAGGAAAAAAACAGTTTAAACTCACAAAAGTATCAGAACACCGAAACCAAACCAAATTTCGAATTCGAAAACCAATCAAACCTAAAACAAATTATCACACAAAGGTGTGATACGTGTGCACACGTGTCGAGGGTGTGGTCTCGTGTCCACATTGCTGGACACGAGGTGTCCAAATGCAAACAAACCCAGCAACAGAAGAAACAGTGAAGGCTGCCTCGTGGGGAGATGTCGAGGCCAAGAGGACACGACACAGGCCACTAGAGGACACGTGCTCATGTCAGAGAATAGGTGACATATAGGGCTTTGAAATCGACACCCTCTACCGTGTCCATGTTGTGTCCATGAGGGACACGAGACACGTATCAGATGCGACTGAACGCGCGTGCAGGGTTAGTACAAACCCAGTGCACTTATGTTTTCATGTCCAACAAGACACGAGGGTCATAAAACTCGGGGGGGGGGGTCTGTCGGTGATGGCCTCCACCTCTGTGCCAAGTGGCACGAGTCCAAGTGTTTAATTCGTGGAGAAAACAGTGTGTGTCATCAGGGCAATAAGACAGTATCGTGCATAGGTTCGTGTCCAATTTTGGACACGAATTTGACTCGAAAATGTGCTCAGTAAATGGGGGTTCGAAAACACACATCAAGGGCTTTCCAAATATGAAATTAGTTTTAAAAAAGGAGAACAAAAAGTTCACATAGGCATTTCATCAAACACTTTAATATACACACCGATACGTGTCCGATACGCATATCAAATGGACACCAATTTCTACTAAACTTGGTCTACAGCTAGGGTATACCTAAATGAATGCAACTATGGAAAGAAATCAAGAATTTGAATGAGTTTGACAGGTTTTACCTATTGAGGGTAAAACCTCAAGGAATAGCTTAATGAATGAGGGTCCTTCTCCAACTTGCAATGATCCCAAGCCTCTAAATCCTTGCTAGCTAGCTACCAATGGTATCCTATACTGTAGGGGAGTCCAATGCAAAAGACTAGGCTCAATTTGGAGAAGAAATGAAGAAATGGACTAATTTTGGGAAAGAATACTAAACTTGGGTTTAAGGTGTAATGAAAGGAGGCAAGGGGGTGTGAAGAGATGTTATATAGAGGGAGGGCTGCCACTTGGCTGTTGGATGAGCTAGGGTTAGGATTGGGGTGATGGTTGGGTCATGGGCTTCTCTCCTTAATGGATACTTAGCCCCCAAGTTAAAGGCCAAGTGAAATATCTAGTCCTTAACAAATATCTAAGTCCTAACTTAATATCTAGATATTTCTAACCTTTGTCATGTAATGGAAACTTCTAATCTAATATCTAGGCTAATGGTTAGTAATCTAGGTTAGGGCAATTCTAGGGTTAAGCCTTAACAAAGAGATTAGCACATAATTAATCACTCAAAGTTCATTTTCACTAAAAGTCAAAAAAGACCAAAATACTCTTAGGCTAAAAAGTAGTAGTTTGAAATTCTAATAACATGGTTAGGTCTCCATGGTCATGGTTAGTCTCTAGGGTTACACTAGTAAAACACCAAAATCACAAATCACCAATTTAAATAGTTTAAAATTAATTAAAATCACCAAAAATCATAACATGACTAAAATCCTATTCTTAAATGATTAAAATCACAAAAGTTCAAAATTGCCCTCATTTCAGAAAAGTTAGTGTTACAGGCAGGTAGATGAGCCTCTGGAGTGAAGACACTGATTTCTGAAGTAAAGGAAAGGGCGGGGCCTACCACCATCTTGCTTATGAGGTTGGTGCAGGCGAGTAGCTGCGCCTCTGGCTTGAAAGCTTTGGCTTCTAAAGTAAAGAGCGATAAATACCCGCTCTTTAAGGACTTCTCTCTTAATTGCCATAGTAATATAGGGAATTCCAAGGGTCTAAGACTGATACTCATCATGCTGGGTCTTAGGTTCATCCCATTAATGCGAGAATTCTGACCGTCGGTCATATGACGTGCACTCTGGGCCATTTTCGGTCCTATAAAATAGGAAGTTCTTCTCTGAAGAGTTGTTGTCTTCTTCTAAGCATCCTTCACTACCATACGAGATCCAAATTTAACATCGAGAGGCGATCGGCCTTGTATAAGTTGGTTGCTGGTTGAGGCTTTTCTCGTTCATAGGAGCCATGTTCTTATAGAAGAACTCTGTGTAGAAGAAGCCATTGCTGCCCTTAAGAAGTATGTAAATGTCCTCCTTAGGGAGTTCAACTCTGGGCGATGTCTGGGGGATCTTCGAGGTCCTGACGACCTAGGTCATGGGTGGATAGCCAACCCGAAGAGCCACAAGTTGTGCTATGTCCTTTCCATTCAGGGCTTCGCTACCTGCTGTGCTCTTTGAAGGCTCGGGCCAATGACTGCTTCAGGAAGCTGCTTG
Source organism: Iris pallida (assembly GCA_029216955.1). Lineage (NCBI taxonomy): Eukaryota > Viridiplantae > Streptophyta > Magnoliopsida > Asparagales > Iridaceae > Iris > Iris pallida. Next base: position 2,364,943 of record JANAVB010027598.1, on the reverse strand, counting down.
CTTTGACCGAGTGGCTGATATGCTTCTGGGAGGCTGCGCCCATAAAAAGGTCAGAATACGCCTCGATGGAGATCAATCTTCTGGCATGAAGAAGAAGGGTTGTACTTTGACGAAGACTGAATCCCTTGTAGACCCTTCTAGGCTCTGTCGAATCTGTACCAAATCCTTTGTAGACGAACAAAATTAGTCCTTTTTGTGTAGTCTCGATGTGTCTGTACTAGACTTTGGTAGACGTGACACATAAGGGACTTCTTTCCGTATCTTCTTTTTTATCTTTTTAGCCCTTGGGTTGAGCCTTTGTATCATCTGCTCTGTGGCGAAGGGATGACATCAGCTGAGATTTTTTATGCTTCTACAACAGCAGCTATAGGCGCACGTGCAGGCATCTTGCGGATCCATGGTGACATCCAGTTGGGACGATAAATGATCGATTTTAATGGTTTGTTATTTCTCTCGGTTCTTGATAAGGAAGGGGAAGGAAGAAGGAGGAGAAAGTTGGGGGGGTCAAGTTGCGATTAGGGTCGGGCAGCCCGAAACCTGTCCCGGGCCCGCCCGAGCCCGGTGCCACTAAAGCCCGGCCCGGCCGCCCGAACCCGATTACCCCTTGGTCCAGGCTGGGTTCAAGAAATGGGGCCCGAGCCCAGCCCGGTTTCAATTGGCAACGGTCGGCCCGCAAAGGACCGCTCAGGCCCAGCCCGGTCAGGCCCGCCCGAGGCCGACCCGCTTAGCCCGGGTGAAGTGAATTTGGGTTTTTTTTACCATTCAGGCCCCTAGTTACCAAAATGCCCCCACTATTTGACCGCTTTATGACCGTTTTAGGGGATATTTTGGTCATTTTGTCAAAAATGACCAAAAAAATCTTTACAACAACTCTATTTGGAGGGTAGGAGGGGTGATTTGGCTTCAAAATTTCCTATAAATAGGCCATAAATCAAAATTTTCAAACACAAGCCATTCATTCCATCAAAAAAAAATTCAAGCTCACAAGAAGGTTTCAAAAAAAATTCCAAGCAATTTCGGCGCTCTACAAACCATTAATTTGGCTTCTAATTGTTTTTCTTTATTTTATATTTACAAAATAGTTTTCTTTTCTCTATCTCTTTTTTTTAGAAAAAATATTTTTTCGTTTATTTTATTTTCGGTATCCTTCCTCTTTCTAATTGTTTCTCTATTTTTATTTGTCTTTTTAAAATGGTCGGACGAGGTTCAAACCAACCTATCGACGTTGCCGGACATACTTATGAATATTATAATATTTTTTTAAGAAAAATCATATTCCTGAGGATTTAATTGGTTCACCTCCTGAAGTTGCTAGTACTACCCAAAATGATGTAAAGAGGAAGAAAAAAAATTAAAGTATTGGAATTTTTTTGTTATTCTTAATGAAACTAAACCTGATGGCTCGCTTGTTTTAGATCCGAAAGGAGAAGCAGTTCCTTACGCGGCACAATACAAGAAATGTTCCAACATATACAAGTGGAAGAGGGGAGGTGGCACGGGTACCATATCAAGACACCACCAAACCTACTACAGCCCGGGCTCAATTCCGGCGACCCAAACTTAGATAAGTTTTGGAGGTACCGCGGGTTCTTCAATGAGTACATTTTTCTATTCAGCTGCTCGTCATAAAACTGAATTGACTAAATATATTATTGCTGATGAACTTCCAATCACTTCGGGTGAAAATGAATTTTTATTTGATTATGCCACAAATTCTTTAAATCCACGTTTTAGTAAAGTTACTAGAGGCGCTGATAGAAAAGAAAGTTTCTCGCATATCAGTAAAATAGCTATTACTTCTGATGTTTGGACAAGTAAGCAAAATTATGCTTATATATGTATCACGGCACACTACATAGATTCACAATAGATGTTTCAAAAGCGCATCATCTGTCTAAAAACTTTGGAATTTTCACACACGGGCTCTATAATTGCATATGCTATTTCAAAACACGTGCGTGATTTTGATATTCACCATAAAATATTATCTGTAATCTTTTGATAATGCTAGTAATAATAATTCTGCTATATCTTCATTGTCTTTACTATTTCAGCCCATTTTAGGAGGTAGATTATTGCATGTTAGGTGTGCTTGTCACATTATTAACTTAGTTATAAAAGAATGTCTCGAATTTTTTAGTATAAATTTAGAGACTCTTAAGCATTGTTTACACAGCTTGAATACGTCTTCAAGTAGGCAACAAGCTTTTAAAGCCACATGTGCACATTTTAGTATTCGTTTTAGAAGATTTGTTAAGGATGTAACACATAAATGGAATTCAACATATTTAATGTTGAAATCCGCAATTTTCTTTAAGGATGCTATTACATATTTTGTAATATGGATCACAATTTTGAATATCGCGTAACTGAAGATAATTGGATAGTTGCTTATTTTATTTTTGAATTTTTAGAAACTTTTTACAATGTTACATGTACTCTTTCTGGTGTTTATTATCTCACTTCTTGTTTAGCTTTACGAAAACTTTGTAACATATCTTACTTATTTTCTAAATATAGAAATGTTCCTAATTTTGAATATGTTGTAAAAAGAATGGAAGCTAAATTCAATAAATATTGGGGGTGATGTACCCCTTTTATATTGTTTGGCTTCCATTTTTGATCCTACAATTAATTTAGGGGGTGTACAGGCTTTGTTAGATGACTATGCAGAAATTATGGATGTTGATGTTATTGGACTTGAAAATAGAGCTGAAGATAGTGTTGGAAAGGTTAGTAATGCTTTATGAAGACAAAATTGTGTCGACCCGAGCAACTCAAGTGGGTACTAGTAGTAGCTCTTGCTTGGTCGACCACGCCAGTCGTATACTAAAAAGGAAGAAACAAAAACACTCTTCCCAACCCACTCAAGAGTTGTCTTTATATCTAAGTTCTTATGAAGAAGAAGGTGAATCTTCAAATCACTTCACCATTTTAGAATGGTGGAAACTACACGACAAAAGATTTCTTGTACTTTCTACCATAGCACGTGTGAGCTATTGACCCAAATTTCCATTTTTATGTTATTAAATATTGCTGAATTATTAATTAGTGCATAGATATTTGAATAATCAATGTATATATATATAATATATATTATAAGTCTTAAATAAATAAAGAAGAGAATGAAAGGGGGTTCTTCTTGCAAATACCTGAATTGTGAGGGACTGAATGGCAAATGTCACGTTTAAATCCTAATCTAAATGGCCACTGATAAATTTTGAACCAATTCAAACCCCCAAACTGCCAGGGGCCTTAATGCAAATTCAGATTTGAATCTGAATTATGGTCGTTAACTTAAAAGCCTGATTTAAACTTCGGTCGACCCACTTTTCTCAATGTTTAACCAAACTTCTATGATAAGGATTCAATCCATTTAAAACAGATCCCTCTCCATCCAAACTCAATTTGGATAAGAGGAAATTCTACCTATAACTGAGATTCCTATCTGAACCCAAATCGAAACCCTAGCCTATATAAGCATCTAGCAGTGGCCGACCCCCTCCACTACGAAACCTGAAGAAACTGTTCCCCACCGCAAGGATCAACAGCGAGGATTGAAGAAGCATTCGAGCACAGGCAAACCTACCCAGTAAGTGCAATCTAACTCCAACGTTCAGTTTCATATTATTTTCAGTAAGTACTCGAGCATATACCTAAGAGAAGTTTAATAGAGAGGGTAATCTTTGTTCTAGGAGCCCTGGGGATAATCGAAGTACATAATCGATACAGAATTTCAACCCGAGGTTGTCTCATATGTTGGGAGTTGGGTAATTGAGTTAGGGTGGTTATACCTATACGAGTAGCATCTCGAGTACACTAGGAACCTGCAGGAATGACTCAGTGTTTGTTGTGTTAGGGTTATATACTAAAAGCATCACTTTTGTAGTAACCTTATTTCCTTAAATTTAGAATGAGAATCTTATAGACAAATGTTTGTATATTGTATTTGTTGCAAGTATTAATGCAAATGTCTGATATTCTATATTGTAGATAATATGGTGTGTGATGTCACACAGAAGATCATATTATCAGTTTCCTATGGAGTATATAAATAGTTCACAACCTAGATGGACTTGGACAATCTATTGGAAAGGTTGTAGTGTAATCTGGTATTAGTCTATCTTGACTATAGGTTTACACTAGTACACTTTGTGTGTATTGAACAGGACCACTTGAGGTTGTTCTCTTTGTACTGACTACATAAGAGAACAAACACCTCTGTTATTATGGATGCTTGTGCTCTTAATCCGGATATAATAACAGACATGTATATGCAGTATGTATTACTTTGACTCATAAAAGAGTGAGATTCATTATGGATCAACAACCTCTATGAATTGGGTAATAACATTGTATGTATGATGGGCCGTTGATTATAAATGGAATCCATGTCCCGATACATCGGGTTGATGATGTCCCCTTAAGGAGCTCATAAGGATTGTCATGTAAACCCTGCAGGTGGATTATATCCGACATGACAAATAAAGTTGAACGGTACTACTTAAGGATAAAAGATGTCGAATCAATATAGTTGTCAGTAACTTAATTTGATCGACGGACATACGATATCTTAACATGGGGAGCCAAACGAGCATATAATAAAATGAGCCCACAAACATAATTTGGGATTAGGGAGGTAGTGCAACAATAGCTCGTTAGTGGACCGAGCTATTGTTAATGGGCCTTGATTGTATGTTCGGGCTGAACACTGGATATCCAGATCCGTTAGGAGGCCTAACCCTAATTTCTTCTCATGGTCCCTGCCGTAGCCTATATATCCTCCATTCTCTGGCCGCCAGATTACTGATCAGAAATCAAATACTTTTTCTAAATTCGTGATTCACATAAGGAGAGAAAGAGAGGGCTGCCAAGGAGAAGAAAAGGTTGGAAGATCGTCGCCCACATGACGTCCAACTCGAGAAAGAAATACATGCAGAAGATCTTGGGGTCGTCCGCTCGAGATTGTCAGGAATTTCTTATCTCCTTTCCGCCGCAGGTATAATTCGTGAACCCTAGTTTTCGCCTATGAAGGGTTAGAACACATATTAGATCTTTTTAACTTTCTATCGATCAATACACACACCAAAGAAAAGGTACTGGGAATCTCCAGTTCCATCATGTTGTTTCCCCAGAACATTAGGAAGACAGAGCATGGTATTTGGTAAGTGTGGATTACAAATATGGTATTCCTGAGAGTAGATTGCAAACCTGTCATCCGTGACATTTGCACTCGGGATAAGGAAACCGGTTATGGCCATGGTTGTCTCGATTGAGTCCTTCACTACTGTTGCTTTGGGAAGAAGTATTCATATTCATTTTCATCTTAGAGAAGTTAATTATGCTTTCGTTTTACTGCTAGTAGGTTTAACCAATTAGCCATCTGTCCACCACATTCCTTGAGTCAGTTCATATATAGGGAGTCACGTCTTATAAATAAGGATAGAGTATCGAGCAGTAGGAAATGAGTGGTGGACTCTCCTTGGTATCAAATTGATACCGGTAGATGAGGAGACAGGAACCCACATCCTTCTAAAGCAAAACATTATCCTTAAGATGCAGCAGTCCATCTTGAGTTCGATTCACTGCTTCATCTTGCTGCCCACATGAGATGTCCTGCTGTAGAGAGGGGAGGTTTATATTGCAAATTATCCATGCCATGCGTATGGTTCGAACATAGCATCATGGTTCAGACCATGTATCCTCTATGCTTAGTTTAGGCATCTAACCTATGGATTAGTCTACATGGATTCGTGGCCATGTATCAGTTTGTTTAGCCATTTAAAGTATCAGACTCATCTAAAGTATTAGTGACCATGCCCATGTGGTTGTCCTGCATTTGGATTGAACCCTGTGTCTCAATGTATCAGTCGACTCTCAGTATCCTGGCCTGCTTTGCCTTAGAAATGAGTATCAGACCTTGTATCCCATTACATGTTTAGCCACTGTATTGCTATTGTTTTATCCCTTACAAGTAATCAAACCTCTGTAAAACATTCGAGTTCTCCTTGTTGTTAACCATATAAAATAGTATTTGTTCCCTGCTAATTGTCTACATCATTACATTTGATTCAGCCACCATATCCTCACTGTGATGTATCATTCATTACTCCCTTGTATGATCCCCTGCTACAGATAGGTCCAGTCCCCTTGTTTTGATGTTCTGACTAGTATCTTTATTTTAGGCATTAAAACTTCAAGTCCAGTCATTGAACTTCATTTTAGAGAATGAACTTCAAGTTCAGACCATTAAACGCGTGTGTGGGTTGTCTTGTTATCCTAACACCCAGGTTAATTTGCATCTGTCCACCTTGATTCCATCCACTACAATTTAGGTAGGTTCACTGTATTTCCTGGGTTCAGTCACATGTGAATGCGCACATGGGATGTCCTACAGAGCATTGGTTCACTGCATATGGATTTGCCTTGAAGTATCATGTTTTAGGTGTCCTACATCTCCTTGCCTTGACCATCAGATCAGTCCACTTGCTTTCACTACCCTTGAGTACCAGGACATGTTTGAATGTCTACATATAGGTTTCAGTAAGGTATTAAGGATTTGTCATTGCCCTGCATTGTGTGCAGTCGATTTGTTCACTGCCGGCACTTTTATTTTTTGATCAGTCCTTATGTCATGTTAGCACCCAATCCTTCCTTTAGGTTCATTTCCAGATTCTTTAGATTATGTTAGATGAGGATATCGGACTTTGTATGTGTTAGTGAGAGGAGTGTATGTGTGAGTGAAGAGTGTAGTGTGGCTCTATTGTGTCAATCCTATGTTTCAGTCTTGATTGTGTCTGGAGCCTGCTACCAACTATCTAATATAACAGTCATCTCCTTGTGGAGGATATCCCATTGTATTCAACCCTTTATCCTCTAATTCGATCAGTCCACCTGGGGTTTGACCATGGTTCAGTCCATATCAGGTTGGGGTTCCAGTGCACCTACAACTGATCAGTCCTTATATCACTTGGGACTGTACAGTCCACATTGGGTGGGTTTATGTGGACAATATAGGGATGATGCCTTGAGTATCAGGAGGAATGCTTCCAAGAACTAGGTACAGATGCCATGGACCCTATACTAAGGCATCAGAACACTGTGACCAAGCCACTAAGGTAGCAGTCGTGCTATGGCAATAGCCTACCTCCTCGTATCAGGTTGCTTTAGGTTGCATGGTAACTTGAGTTACTTGGTATCAGATGCAATTACACTGTTTGTACTTGTAACAGGTTGTATTTATACCAGTTTGCATTACTCTTGTACCCGACCTAAGTGGACACAGGGGCTTACCTGGAAAGGAATCCATTAGGAGAGTCACCCTGACACCAACATCTAGGATAGGCTCATCTCATACTTGAGTACAAGCAGAGTATTAGTTTGACTATAGGACCAATAGCAGCATGGCTCGTAGGGATGTTGGGTTGTATCTACTTGAGGCTTTTGATAAATAGAGAGGTGATAACCCTCATATCAGTTCTAGAATGAGTGCATGTAAAGAGGAGCCATGGCTTAATGGGAAAACAGATGGGTAGTACCAGCATATAGGGTATTTGGATAATGTTGTGGGACCCTGAATTCAAACAGAGACAGTATTAACAATAGCCAATAACCAAATTAGGACTAATGAGGTACCAATAGCAAAAATAGTAGTCTTACCTGTTGTAAACTAGCAAGAGTTGAGACACCAAGTATGAAATGAATAGAAGTAACACATAGGCAACCGATTCACTGTAAGGGTCCAAACCCATAAGGTATCAAAGAGAGAATCCATTAGGAAGCCTAAGTAATTTATTAGATAGTTCCATTTGTTTTCTAAATTATGTATTGATATGGAATTCAAAATATAGGTCTGTTGGACTCTGATTCAGTACTAGACTCGTACCACCAGCTCAGGACCACAGGCAAGTGCACTCTCTGTTTGCTTCTAATTCTTATAGTCTTATTCAGTACATATTATACATATGCCCCTTGCTTGATGACACGATGGACACACGAGGTAGTATTATGGACCCCAATTATCATATACGTGTCTTACTTTATCATTGTACTTCGTGACTTGTCTGGGCCCATGTATACTGGTCGGGATGGGGAAATATCTTAGTAGACGTGTGAACTTCCCATTCTATCCCAATATGTCTAATCTTGACTGATAGCAGCTGCACATGACACATACAGGGTGCCGTATTTATCCCTTAGCCGTTCACATGTCGAAAATGATATTTCAACACACTTAGATAGTTGCCTTTATTATTTCTTCACGTTTCACCATTTGACATGTCACTATGCTATTACATTCTTCCCAGTTGACATATTACATCCTGCGATTTATGCTTTCATTCTAGATATACTTTATCATTAGCTTACCTTCTAGTTTGTTTCCACATATGCTATACTCATGCACTGTCAAATCTATTATGATGCAGATAACTTTTCAGTTTGTGTGCTTGTTCCATTCCTGACTGGATAACCAACATTTTTAGGTGATGAGTTAGAAGATTTATGTACTACGTATTATGAGCATACTGCATATCCTGATTTTGGTGCACAGGGTGAACTGGAGGCTGTCTACACAGAGTTACCTGCTACAAATGATTTTTAGGAGATTTATGTAGCATTCTCATAGACTGGATTAGTTTGACATTTCAGATTGTTATTTCCATTTTGTGACTCATGAGTTGGTTTGTGACTGTTATTTAGTACATTCATCTTTGGAGACTATGTCACTTTATACTCTTGATCTATGTTGGAGTTTGTCAGATTCATTTATCCTCCTCTCCAAATTGTGACAATTTATATAATTCATCTTGTTTTTGAACTATTCTGTGATGTGGTTTAAATTGTGCAAATACATATAAATTGCGTGGTTGATTTATAAATGTGAAGATGACTAGACAGCGTACTACCGCCGACTCTGCGACGTAGGCTGGACGTACCCACGGTTCGTGCCCAAATACTGGGTGCGGGTCGTGATAGCACGTGATCTACTAATGGTCCTGGTGTCCACGATAGCATCGGAGTCTTATTTTAGTGCAGGATCAAAGGTTTTGAGCATAAAGAGGAACTGGTTGAAGCCAGATATCTTGGAAGCTTGTGTATGTGTTCAAGATTGGATTTTAGCATAGAAAAGAACTCAAAACAAAAGAGATGAAGATGCTGACATCAACGAGCTGGAATTTGAATCACTTACGATGTGTGAAGCTTCTAGAACCGAGGAAGAAGAATGACTCAAATGTATGGATTAGTAAACTTACAAAACAAAAGGAAAAACAAAACAAAACTTAAAAACAAAAAACCAAAAAAACAAAACAAAAAAAAACAAAACAAAAGAAAGAAAGAAAACTTACAAAAGAAAAGAAAAACTTAAAACAAAAAAACAAAACAAACAACGAACAAAAAAACAAAAAACTTTAAAAAAAACACACACACACAAATTTAAAACAAAATAAAAAACTTAAAATAACAAAAAAACAAAAAAACATAAACTTGAAACAAATTTTTTTAACTTCGCTTATGACAAGCAAAGCTTGCATTGCCGGTCCCAAGCCCGGATAAAGGAGGAGGAAAAAATAAAACAAAAAAAATTAACAACATAAAATTAAAACTTAGAAAGAAACAAAGAAACTAAAAAATAACAAAATAAACTTAAATTAAAATAAAAGAAAACAAAAGAACATAAAATTTAAAACAAAAACAATTTTTTTTAAAATCAAATAAAATAATAAAACAAAAAAAAACCAAAAAAAGGAAATAACAAAACAAAACAAAAAAAAATAGGTGGACCGGCCCAGCCACCCGAGCTCGCAGCCCGGCCTAGCCCTACCCAAGCCGGGTCATTGGGCCGAGCTGGGCTCTACAATTCCAAACCGGGCCAGGCCCGGCCCACTACTCCCTCCGGTCCAGTCCGTGCCCGGACCAAGCCCGGTTTTCTGGGCCATGGTCCGGCCCGGCCCTAATCACACCTTGAAGGGGGGGAGAGAAGATTTTTTGGAGATCCCAGTGGAGGAGGGTAGTTTGAAGTTTGGAATAAAGATATTTTTGTCTAATTTTTTTCTTCAGGATATCAAATTGTACCAAACAAAGATTTATAGTATCAAGTTAAAAAATGGAGTAGTTCAAGTTGAAATAAGTCTTTTAAATTTGGATAATCTCAATCAAGATAGTAAGGAGAAATGATACACTATTTGGCGATAAATTATTCAATGGAACGGACTTACCAGATTATACATGGTCTATGTTTTCTCAAAAAAAACATGTCATGTGTCATATCATTTATGAAATGCCCAAAAATCGCAAAAGTTTTATGAAAAATCCACCGTAAAATAACATTTTATCGCGTGCCCAGAATTAAAGAAAAATGTATAAAAGGGTTTGGAATGACCTTTTTGCCCTTCTAATTTATTGAAAACACCTACGAAATCTACTTTTCAAAAAAAAAGTTTCGATTCTCCCTCTTCTTCCATACGCTGCTTACTTTCGAATCTAGGTTTCCTGCTCCAAAATCTTTAAATCTTACTTCAAAAACTCGTCAATGACTCTCCATTCGCAATTTTCACACCATGTCATCATCATTAGTTCCTACTTCATCATTGTCACGCCCCGATCCGAAAAATCGCTCGTCCTCGCTAGATTTCACCCGAATCATCGTCCTTGCTGGGGCGTGATGTCGCACGAGCCTGGAGTTGCGCTCGTGCAAGGCAAGATAACAGGTTTATATAGTGTTTATCTCAAATTGATAACATAAGCAGCGGAAGAAAACAGAGTATACAATAAGAGTCTATTTTATTGATAATAAACTGAAGATTACAAAGGCTCTGAATAGCCCAACTTAATATGCCAATTGGCTACAACGCTCATGATCTCTCTAGCTCACAAAGGATTACATTGTTCCATACATTATGCCTTTTTATAGCCAACAAATAGTCTTCGGTCGAACATCTCCATGTTGTAAGTTCGAACGCCTATGTGGTAGCTCCTCTTGAAACGCTAAGGACCCTATGCCTCGGCGCGTCCAAGCCAAGCCCCGCCTCGAGCCGATCATAACCTGAACCTGCAAGCAAACTAGTGGGAGATTAGTGCTTTCGTCCTCGCTGCACTGATCAAGACCCACTCGCACCCAAACCAAACACTAAGTAATTTTAGTAAAACATGCAACATTATTTGGTGATCTTTCTATTTAGCCTTAGGATCAATTTTATGGCATTATTCAACATAACAACTTAATATTAATGTGTCCAATATCGTGTCCCTACGGCAGATACAGTTAGACATAATATAAACATAAACATAGTGATCGTGTTCATCTCCGTCCCATTTTGCCTAGCCTGCAATGGTTAGAACTTTACATAAGCAAACATACAATTCACGCAACTAACCAATCATAAACTTAGACATATGCATAAAGATGGCAGGCCCTGCGCCTGCACCCAACTCTAATCTCAATCTACCAGCCCTATCTATATGAAGGTCACGGTATTTCGCACCGTAATAGACTTGGCATCCTTATGTGTAAGCCTATGATCGCTTCGATACGAGTTGCTAGCCCAGTATCCGAAGGATCCCAAACTTACTGATATCATAGCTTATCACAACACTGGACGGTCGCAGCCCGTCCTAATGATGTGCACCATAAATACCATACATAATTTCCTCCTAGGCCGAACGGTCCCGATGCCCCGGTCGTAATCGTCCGAGGGAAGCCGCACTCGTGCACGGACCATCCGAGTCCATTGACCATGCAATACGCGCCATAGCATACAAGTCATACATTCCAACCCATCTCGTGTTCCATAACGTAAGCCTTCATCTCTATTTCAAGTTCCATCGACATTATGCCCCAACACATCCGTATTGATACACGATGCCCAAGAGCATAGGCTTCTCGTACTTATATTCAACGCGTTCCATTCGTAAGTTATTCACATAGCCTAGTTCTGTAGTTACTTAGTCATTTTCTAGCTTCCGTGCACGAGGGCACGCTCAGCACCATAATCAATGTTCTAGGCCTAGTGTTCAATGTTCTCGGAGTCGTGTACGTGATGCACATCTCGATATTGTCTTTTCAATGTTCTACCATCACCGCCCTACCGTGACCCGTACATTTGATGCATGTCGCTTCAATTGTTCAATGTTCGATGTTCTATCTTAATGTTCAACACATACTAAGACATTTACTCGCCCGAGCCACACTCGCTAACTCAATAGCTAAATCGTATGCAATAAATACATTTTATTAGACGTGAAGGAATAGGGAGAGAGAGAGTCAAGAACCCGTCCACCTTAAGCCGATACGCCTTGTCGTTTCGCCGAGACGAAGCGGCTCGATTCCATAACTTGGTTGTGTAGCTAACTCTCGAACTTAGCCATTCCTTTAAACTACTCGATTGATTTGGCCTACCGTGCCCATGCCATAATCAGTTGCAAGGCCACGATTTGGTTTCGCGGATACTTCACTGAAAAAGGCAAAATATCGACCTCTTATCGTCCAGCGTAAAAGCATAGCCTGCACACCAGATCAACTAAAATCAGCACTTGCTCAAATGGGACTTATCCTTTGTATCGATTCGATTCATAGATTCCAATCGACTCAAGACTTTCCTTCGGCCAACGTAACTCTTGTATCGATTCGCATCGATACTTCATCGGGTCAACACAACTCTTCGAGTCAACGACTCATCATAATGCACCGTGCAGAGCGGGGCATTACAATCATCATCTGCAGCAGCAACTGGCCATTTCTCGTATTAAAATGCAAGAGAATGACCATTTTGCGATAAACCGAAAAATGGTCATTCCCCGTGTTAAAATAGAGGTCCAAATATATTTTTTGTGATTCTGAAATTTTGAAAGGCCAACAAACGATAAAACTGTTTATCTCAGGCTCCTCGAAAATACGCTCATTTTGCGATAATTCGGACCTCGTTTCGACCTCCCAGTCAAAAGTTATGGCCCTCCAAAGTTTTAACTGGCCATTCTCCGTGTTAAAATGCAAGAGAATGGCCATTCTCCTTGTTAAATTGACTGAGAATTGCCATTCTCCGTGTTAAAATGATGGAGAAGCCATTCTCTGTCATTTTAACACGGAGAATGGTCATTCTTCATGTTAAAATTACGGAGAATTGCCATTCTTCGTGTTAAAATGACGAAAAATGGTCACTCCCCGTGTTAAAATGCAGGAGAATGGTCATTCTCCGTGTTAAAATCACGGAGAATGACCATTCTCCGTGTTAAAATTACGGAGAATTGCCATTCTCCGTGTTAAAATACAGAAGAATGACCATTCTCTGTGGTAATATCACGGAGAATGGCCATTCTCCTTGTTAATATCACGGAGAATGGCTATTCTTCGTGTTAATAACACGGAGAATTGCCATTCTCCGTGTTAAAATTACGAAGAATGAGTATTCTCCGTTCTTAAAATCACGGAAAATGACCATTCTCTATTTTAAAATCACGAAGAAAGGTCATTCTCTGTGTTAAAATCACGGAGAATGACCATTTCTCGTGTTAAAATGCATGAGAACGGTCATTCTCTGTGTTAAATCACGGGGAATGGTCATTCTCTGTATTAAAATGATGGAGAATAGTTGACAAAAATCTTTTTTTTTAGAAAAAAAATTTGTCAGAAATAAAGATTCAAGAGTTTTTCGTTCTTCATTCAAAACGATGCTAACTCTTATGGAGAAGAAGAAGAAGATATTCTCTCCACAATTGACCTAATAGCCGAAAAATTTCAAATCTCTCCACGAAGATGATGATGATGCTGATGATGAGGAGGAGCGATGATCGGAGTTCGACTGAAGAAAAGCACAGTGAACTACGAACGATCTTTGCGATCTCTGCTGAAGATGAGAGCAATGGAATTCAGATCTCTCGTGAAGAAGAAGACGAAAATTGCAATCCAAATCTGAGTTTGTGAATTCAAATACATATATATGACCAAATTTGTGCGAAGAGATAGTTATGGTATTATCAAAATGGCAATTTTGTAAATACAAAACATCTAAAGGGAATCTTGAAATATTTAACGTGAAAATATATAATTTTGGGCATTTCATAAAACCCATCCTGCGGGTGGATTTTTCATAAATTTCCATCTCGAAATTGGATATTTCAGCAATTTCCAGAAGATATTTTTGTCTAATTTTTTTTTACTTCAGGATATCAAATTGTACCAAAAAAAAAAAAAGATTTATAGTATCAAGTTGAAAAACGGAGTAGTTCAAGTTGAAATAAGGGCCTGTTTGGTAACTGGTATTTCGACATGGAATTTCACTTCCTACTGAAAGTTGCCCAAAATCCAGCATTTCCGTTGTTTGGTAGGGGAGGAACTGCTGATGGGTTTGGGGAGATGTAGAGAAGTGCAGTTCCTGTCCCCCCTTGTCTCCCCCTCAAATTCGGTTCTCAACATCCTCCCTCCCCATCCGGATGTGGGAGGAAAAGGATATTTTCTTTTTTTTCCTATGAAAAAATTATTTATGTAACTAATTAATATTAGTGGAGAAGAAATTATACCTGGCCGGAGCTCGAAGGAGGATGATGACCGGAGAAGAAGAGAAGCCGCTGTGAGATCGGCTCGTCCGTCACGTCGTCGGCGCTTCCTCGTAGGATGAGATCTGCTCGGAGGAGGATGATGACCGGAGAAGAAGAGAAGCCGCGGTGGTGTCGGGATCCGGAGCTCCGGAGGGTGGCGGTGGCCGAAGGGTTTGGACGAATGAGGAAGCAATGAAATTTTTTTTTTTGGTTGGGAAGAAATGGTCCAGATTCCAGAACCATGTGGAGAGAGAGAGAGAGCTAAAGAGAGTAGTGTAAAATTATATTAATATAGGGATCATTATTTAGTTAGCTATTTAGCATATTAATTAATATATTAATATATGTATTAGATGATAAGGTAGTGTATTAATTAATTAAAATTATAGCTCGTAATTAGTAATTAAATTTTAGTTGATAAATTTATAATTCTTAATTAGTTAATAATAGTTATCTTAATTTATCAAACTAATTATTTAATTTATTAAATTATTATGTGAATTAATTATATTCTTCCACTTCTCAATTTTTACTTTACTATCTCAACCAAACACATTTGTCTAATTTTTTTACTTCCCACTTCTTACTTCCTATCACAACCAAACACATTTGTCCCCTACTAGAAAGACAAGGAAGTACATGAATTTCAATTCTTCTTTCTTTCATGAAAGTCCAAATCCAAATCCATTTCATGTTACCAAACAGCCCCTAAGCCTTTTAAACTATTTGGCGATAAATTATTCAATGGAACGGAGTTACCAGATTATACATGGTCTATGTTTTCTCAAGAAAACATGTCATGTGTCATATCATTTGACAGGACCATGGCTTACTTGTGGGCCCGTCGTACTGAATAATTTCTCCCTAGTTTTTTTTTTGAAATTCTACTCACACACACAATTGGGAGGCTCGAACCTTGCCGGCCCCTCCGGATGTCCGCTCTAATACCACTATGCTAGAGAGCTCGGACCCCTAGTTAAGTGCCTGATCCTTTGATCATTTGGTGCTTAAGCCTTAATCCAGGCATGTTGGGCGGGTGCAAACCAAGTGGACCTGCAGTAATAAATACACAGGCCTCAGCCATGCCCAGCATAAGTCCATCTGATTGACCTGATATATACGTGTTCGGAACAAGTCCTATGACATTGACGCTGACATGCCTAGAACAAGCCGTGTCTATGTTGCATACCATGTCAACATGTCTTGACCTGACCTTGGATTGTGATTTCAAAGGGAATTGATTCCATCCGGGGCTTTCATGGGCTTTTCTAAACTTTAATATTAGACAGCTTAATATTTTAATTATATTTGTACAACTTAATATTCTAACTGTATTAACAAAAAATCTAAAATAAAAAAATTTCCTAATTCGTTATCACTTCAAATGCTCCAAGGAGAGAGGATGAAAATAATTTGATCAAAAATATTATTTATTTTTTATGAAACGAAAAAAAATAATTCTTGAAATATCGACTTGAAAATATTTAACAGTTGAGGATAATGACTGATAAGATATTAAAGTTTAGGGTTTCAAATTAAGTTAAAATTAAGCCTATAATATAATATAAAAAATACTTGAACATCAACTTAATTTTCTCCAAAGTCGATGTAGAATTGTTGTAGCTTGGTAGTGGCCGATCAAGTTAAAGCCTCTAAATTTTTTGAAGTTTTACAATTTTTCTTACACTCCAGTCTCCAGAAATTTGCTACTTCACTGAATAAAACACGAGATTGATTGCAAGTATTAGAAAAGAGGAAAGAAATTTTTGTTGTGGTAAATTTTGATGAATTAAACCTTATTTATTGGAACTTTTCAGGTGACAGATTACCACAAATATCTTTATAATATAGTTGTTATATTGATATTTTGGTTATTTGGATATGATACCCGTTTGCAACGGTTGAGCAGGAGATCATTCCTCCATCTCTTTCTCCGATGAGTTGTTGCTCCTCCCTAGTCTAGATTCAACCTGAATTGCACAAGGGTAGGTTGATAGAAACCTATGATAAATTATCCACTAATATCGCATTTCTTCCCTATTTCGATAGCAGGTGCTGAGCTAACTACTGGGTGACATGAACCGGATATGTATGTGTTCTTTTCCACCCTACTTGGACCATTCCTCTTAGACCGCTTCTAGCACGACTTAGAACCGGATATGTATTCTCCATAGCCATTCCCTTTAGTTTAAAAGGAGGACGAATTAGAAAAAATTTCCGGTGACAAATGAGCAAAAAAAAATTCTTAGAACATAATTGTTATATTGATGTTTGATCATTAGCCCTTATTAATTATGTTCAAAGTCGGTTAAAAAATGAGAATAGTTTAAATAAAAATATCCTCCCATGAGACCAAAATATTTTGACCGAAAACGAATTCAGAGTGTGTTTCGGATCACCTGGCCCACTAAATAACTTACATAAACCTTCTACAACATGACTTTTTTGGAGACAATAAGTCCCGTGCGTTACCGGACATCTAAAAAAAAAAAAAATGGAGGCTAGGATAGGGCATAGATTTCCTTCTTAGCCAATTATAGAAAGAAAAAATCTTCTCGGATTGAGGGAGCGTGGGTTAAACCGTGGTGCCAGTGTCCCCTCTACCCCCTTTGACGGGACAGGAGACCCCCGCCGAAGTGGGTCAGCCGATTCCGATCAATAAAAGAGGGACACATGGCACGGTCCCTCCCTCGGTATGTATGAATGCGCTGTTAAAGAAAATGGGCCCGGCTAAACACACCCCACCACTTACTTTACACACCCCAAAATTTTTAAAAAAATAAAAAAAAAATAAAACTTCCTATTCTTCTACCCCCCAGGCTCCTTCCTTCCCCCCCCCCCCCCCCCCCCCCCCCCCCCCCCCCCGCTCCGCCGCCGCCGACCCCGACTCCTCCGCATCCTCCTCCCGATCCTCCTCCTCCTCCTCCCCTGCCTCCTCCTCCTCCCCCGCCTCCTGCTCCCGCCTCCTCCTCCTCCTCCTCC